>CAUHTR010000476.1:0-129426 GCA_959609185.1 Schmidtea polychroa | reverse complement strand
GGATTTAATTAAATAAATATTTATTATATGTTACGAAATATACGACAGAGATGAAAAATATTTTGCACAAATGAATATGTGCTTTCTTTAATTTTCAACATTTATTTATCCAATATTTTGTTTAAATGGGAAGTTGCGAATAATTTACAAAAAAATTTACTCCTTCATATTTAATCTATTTTCATTTAAAATTTCGTCTATCTTCTTTTCGTTGCAACTAATATGTTCTATTTTATTTTTTATTTTAAACCTTTATTTTTAAGGATATATATTTTTTTAATTTTACTAGATTCGCTTTTTGAATGTTTTTTTAAATCAAAGTGAAAATAAAATGATTACTATTTTTTGATAGATAAATATTATTCATTTTAAATGAACAAATAAAAATTTTAAATTAAATAATTTTTTTGAAATCTGAATCTTATTAAATAACGATAAGTTCAGGGAATCAGACTAAAATGCGATTAAATCCTTCAATTACATTGTGAAGGATGGGAATATTTATTAATAAGTAATTTTATTATTTTTATTATTATTATTATTATTATTATTATTATTATTATTATCTTATTATTATTATTATTATTATTATTATTATTATTATTATTATATTATTATTATTATTATTATTATTATTATTATTATTATTATTATTATTATTATTATTATTATTATTATTATTATTATTATTATTATTATTATTATTATTATTATTATTATTATTATTATTATTATTATTATTATTATTATTATTATTATTATTATTATTATTATTATTATTATTATTAATATTATTATTTTTATTTTTTTTAACTTTGAAACAAAATTAATTTTTTATATTAATAAGAAATATAATTGAAAATTAAAACGAAATAAAATTTATATTTTGAAATGGGAATGACAAATCCGTATTGATGAAAACAAAAACTTTCAGGACCTCTTCATTAAGTTGTCGAATAATTGTAGAGTCATCAGATACTGAAATTGATAGAAATTGCAGAACGACAGTTTTAGACTATAATTGACTCAATTTTTTCTAAAAATAATTTCAAATAAAGTTTCATTCTATTCAAATCTACAAATAAAACTAATTAATTTTAAGGTATTACTCGGAAAAATTTTGGGTATTGGAAATTTTTCTTTGCTAAAGGTTCTTGATCTTGCTTTTTGAATGTGTAATTAGAAAGTTAGCTGTCAATGAAAATACCGAGAATGAGATCAGAAAGTGAATCTAATTTCAAAGAAATCCTTTATGGAAAGCGAAACTATGATTTACCAGGAGGTTAGGAGTGTAAATTAAAAGTAATTCAAGAATCGCATGGTGGATTCAAGGTAGTCTCGTTGACAATAGTATTATTGCGTGAGCAGTGACGTGGCTTGGACATGGTGGGCCAGTCCTCTTATTGATTGACATACTTAATTTTAGTTTTAGTATTATTTAATTATAACACAAGTCCTGTTTTTCGTTTTAATGTTATATAGCTATGATTCAACAATTAAACAAAATATAGAAAATTAAAAATTCATTCTTTTTGGGTAGACTTAAAAATTAATTATATACTTCATTAAAATTATATTAAAATCAACAAGCGAATTATTTTTATATGGCATATTTAAATATATTTACAAATCGGAAACGGCGAGCCCCAGTGATAAGTTCACTACTGCTCGTAAGTTAAATGAGCCGCTTTCCATAAATCTTACTGATTCAAAGCGATCCTAGAGGGAATAGACAGGTCTTTGGTTGCAATGTGAATATCATATAATGTATGTACATTCATTACATAACTTTTCTATATCGTACTAAAAGATGATTTAAGATCAAAAGCTAACGGAGTTTCTGAATTATAGTTTCAACCTTCATCCTAAAATTTCAAATCAAAAATGAATGAATATAGTATAGCAAGGAACTCCTTTGACGAATTGATACCTTTCTGCAATGAGTTTTCTGTCAATGATGGTAATGAAATTATTATAGGAAATTATTTTTCTGGTTAATATAAATATTACTTTTTGAATACAGGTTTTGAATTCAAGAATCACGAATTTAAATGATCTGATCAAAATCAAAGGTTGCTAAAATTGTTGGAGGATTATGATGTTGGAGCTTGATCTCCGGCGTTGTAATTAAAAAGATACATGTTTAAATAATCTTTAATTGAAATATTTGTTTTGTTGAAATGAAAAAATACCCAAAGACATTTTGTCGATTTATAAAATGAAAGGATATACGTAATAATATAAATTTCGATGGATGTTATCAAAAGATCCACTAATGAATATCAGATTTTTTTAGATTTTTAAAGATCCATCCAACATACCGTATATACTCGCGTATAAGTCAAGAAATTTACGTCAAATTTTCAAGTCAAAATAGTCACTTCGACTTATACACGGGTCAAAAAACGTACAAATTAATTTTTAATGAAATCATTAAACCTTTTTTTTTTATTTTTGTTACTTCGACTTATGCGCGAGTTTCCAATTTAGGACTTTAAAACCTCTTAAAATTTACTCGACTTATACGCGAGTATATACAGTATATAAAATAAAAGTGATTCGGTACACAATTGAACTTAATTAATCGATTTTCTCCTGAATATCAAGATTATGTGAAAGATGTTAATGATAGTGTCCTACAACAATTTATTAGAACCTTTTATCTTAATATTTTTAATAACATGACTAAATCTCTATTCTTTTTCATAGTGTACGGAAATTTTCTAATTAATTTCAACTTACTTAATCTTAAATTTTTGTACCTTCTTTAATCTTGTTTTTCATCCTGTTAGTTTGTCAGTAAATCATGATATAAGCAATTATCGGTCTGGCTTCAAAGCTCTTTAATAACAATTATAGCAAACTCTTAACGGTATAATGACATTTATTAATCAGCTCAATTACATTTTACTAGCTAGAACCCATCAAAAATGGTCCAAATCGGACGAATTATGCATCATTCAATAGAAGGAAGTCGATTTTCAGATAACATTAAAATAAAAATTTCATGTTGTTAAAAGTTATAATAAAATTTTCCATTTAGTGATTTTAATTAAGTGTTATTCCATAATCACTCATTCACATACATACATAGATAACTTGTATATAGATTATCAACTTTATTGATTACAGCAATTGCGTAATTACACAAACTGAAAAGTTAGTAAAGAAATTTGCAGTGCTTATTACAACTTTTCTCTAGGAATAGCACTTATGGAAGCTAACATTTGTGATCAGTCTAGTTCTGATTTAAAATACATTTTTTTCACTTTATCATAAGAATTTGTCTTCTTGTTTCGTTTTTAATTCTTCAATATATTCCAATTTAATCTCAACTTTCAATATTTTTTGTTAGTACTCGTCAATATATAATTTCTCAATTCAATTTATGTCAGTTTAACTTCTCAATTTAGCGTTTGACATTCCTTTATCTTCATTTCGTTTCTAAACTATAGATCAATATTTTTGTTAATTTAATACAAAATAATCATAGGTTATCTAACAAAAATGAAAAATGGTCTATGGTAAAAAAGAATTATTTTGTCATTTCACTTTCAATTTTTCTTTCTTAAAATTTTCATCTTCTGCTCGTATAGTATCTACCAGATTGTTTTCAAATTAAAGTTCACAAAAACCTTTACTGAAGTTTTGTGTTTTTTTCTTAGCCAAGGATTGTTATTTATAATATGATCATCACTCCCCTGTTCTTTTGGAGAATAGATATTAAAATAACAGATGCTTTAAAAATACTTTTTTTATATTTGTAATTTTACTTTGTAAATTTACACTATTAATTAGAGTCAACTTTTCTTTTTGATTAAATTAATTAATGTTTTTTTTATTTTTTCATTATTTTTTTATCTTTTTAGTGAGCAATAATAAAATTCCCTTTCAAATTTCTTTTCCCTCAAGTGGATTATTTTATTTCAAAGTGCCTTGATTGTTACATTAATTAAATTAAACTAATTAAATTAATTCTGTATTTTAATTAATTAATTAATTAATTAATGATTTGATGTTTATGGAAGATTTTGAGTTTCTCACACTTTTCCATACCCTTTCCCTGTCATTTGTTTATATTATGATATTCTTCAGTATTGATTGCATTGTTGATTAATTTTTTAAACTATAGTTTTCCCTTTTTAGAATATTTTTAATTTTAATATTAATAGACTCAAAACAAATAATGAAATTCCTTTGGTGAGAAATTCAATAATTAATTTTGAAAATATAAATACAAATTCTTTTAGAAATTTAACATTGAACTGTTACATTTAGATCAGCAGAATTTTAAAAAAATATTAAATTATTTTGTTTTAATTCACTTGGAGTTCTATAAAGTCAAGCATTTCTTATGCATTTGTCGGCCCAATATCCTTTCAATTTGAATAATTATCGCAGAACCATGAAATAATTTAATTGCTTCGATCTGCTGTCTAGAACTGGTGCCTAATTTCCGTGATCAATAATCGATTGATCCAGTTCCATTAACAACTGATCGATATTTATCAATCTGGCATAATTTCACAATTATCGATAGATTTGTTTTAATTCACAAAACATAAGTATAGTTGAAACCATTTTTAAATTACATTATATTTTAATTAAGAAATTATTATTAGATTTCAAAAAGTATGACTAATTTTAATTCAAAGTTATTTTATTACTATATTTTTTGTAAATATTCGATCAAAAATGTTGTCAGGTAAAAATTAATAACCTCATAGGAGTCGTAAGTAATAAATCATAAAATACATTACATCAAGTGAGGATTAGCACCGCGTCGTACCTTAATATCTGAAAATTTCTATATTAGTTTTTATTACTCAGTCCTATAATGAAAATCAACATAAAGAAAAGTACCTGTGGTGTATACAATGAATACGAAAAATAAGTAGAATTGATTGACACAAACTCTCAATGTATAATTCTTCATGAAGTACGCTCAGGAAATAGTTAAACAGCATCAACCGAGGAATGTCAACCAAGAAAGGAAAGAAAATTTTTTTTAATTAAAATCTTAGTCAGTGACAACATCCAAATAAATTTCACATTTAAAGAAACAATGAACACTAAAAAAGAAATCAGTGAAATCGTCAGTCTTATTTGTTATTTGTGATTTTGAGGATTCTTTTAAAATAATTTTTTTGAATCTTAAAATTGAAATAATTTGATCAACAAGTCAGCAAACACTGAAGAATCTTTAAGAATAAAAATAAAAATATAATTATGTTTAAAATTTTTTTTATTGAGTATACAGGAAGTTATTATGAAATATTTCTAAACAAATATTTATAAAGCTTTATGATATTTTTTATTAAAAAATTTAAAAAACTTTAGTGAACATTAAAATTAAAAATTTTATATTTTTGTATTTTATTTTGAGTTTTACAATTAATTTAATTTGGTATTTAAATTCTGAAGAAAATTTTATTTTGATTTATTTTATTTATTTCAACCACTATAAAAGAAACAATGAAAATAAAAAAGAAGATCAAAAAGTATTTGAAAATTAAAATAGCTAAGTACCAAGAAATTGATAAGGATCACTTTTATAAATTATTTCATTTTATTCAATAGATACTTCTGCAGCATTATCATTAACTTGTCTGTTGAGGTCTGTAAATTAAAATTAAAAAAGTTAAATAAAATTTAGGATAATAATTCAAATGGAAAGTAAGCGAGGAAAAAAGGCAAATAAAAGCGGGATCGTGCACAGAATCAATAGTAAAGGAAAGTGTGATGGAAATAGTATTAGAAAATGCCAAAAGCAATTACGAAAGGCAAGAATCCGGAAACCCGAGAAAAATCAATAAATGGAAAAATCATCGAAATCGAATGGGAAAACGGGACAGGTATAGATTAGCTAATGGTCAACAAGATGATGGTTCGGGATTTATCAGAAAATGGTTAGGAAGGGTCGAAAAACATTCAAATGTATGAAAACAGAAAACGTTAATTAATTAATTAATTGGCTAATGGGGAACCCGAGCCAATGGAGAACCCGAGAGATAAAGGAAACCCGAGCTGGGTAAACAAGAAGAAAGGCAAACAAAAGGAAGATTTGGGCCCATTAGCTTGACACAATGATTAATGGGAAAAGAGTAAGGAGAAGATAGCGCGCGTAGGAAGACCGGTAGGGCCATTAATTATCTGGATTCGTTGGACCATTATGGGTGACAGCCGAAGCAAATACGTAGGAGCAAATGTCAAACGATAGATTGGCTCGGCAATAACCATTTGTCATCCTGATTTCGAGGAGTATATAAGCAAAGGGAAAATCAGAGAAAATTGGCATTTTGCCTCAGCTAGGGTTCGAAGAATTAGACTGTAGGAAAAGCTGGTAGACGAATTAGGGAAAGTAGGGAAAAGAAGAAATAGAATTAGGAATACGAAAAGGTGAAAAGGAATCAAACCAAACAGAAACCGAGGAAAACGAGAGTCAAGAGAATCTAAAGGACAAAAAGGTGAATATTATTTGTTTGCAAAGCATCAACGCCGAGCGGAGAATCGTATAAAACTTTGATCAGTAATTGTAGCGTGATAATAAATTGTGAACCTGTTGTTTCAATATACGTTGGGTCGTTCATTGTTTTGATTTAAAGAACACAGGAGTCAGAGAACCGACTTGAAATAATCCAAAACCCAACATGTCTATTATTATTATTATTATTATTATTATTATTATTATTATTATTATTATTATTATTATTATTATTATTATTATTATTATTATTATTATTATTATTATTATTATTATTATTATTATTATTATTATTATTATTATTATTATTATTATTATTATTATTATTATTATCATCATCATCATCATCATTATAACGGAATAATTCTTAATTTTACTGTATATTGAAAATTATCTACCGAAAGTATCGATCAATATTAATGAACACAATAAGGGTTGTATGCCAGATTTTAATAATTATTGGGAACATGTAATTTGTTAATCTCTGTTAATAAAATCACTTGCACTATTAATTAATATACAAAATTTTGTGAACACTTTTATTTTGAATGTTTTTGAAAAGTTTTGGTTTTAAATTGGGTGTCTGTGGATTGTTGTTGTTTTCAAATGTATTAAATTATTAAATTAAAATTCAATTTTTTTAAAAGATTTTTAAAATTAAAAAATTATATTAAAATCTTTAAATATATTTAGTATAAAATGAAAAATAAATATTATAAGAACTTTTTTTCCAATTTCACCACTGGTTATTTTTTCCATTGAGTTTATTAAAATAAATTTAAAAAATAAAATAAAATTAGTTTATTAAATCTTTAGTATGACAGAAAATCTGTCAAAATATATCGTAAAACGGATGTTTGTGAGGCGTTTATTTATAATAATATTTAATTTTTGAATTTTCATTGATATTTACTTTTAAAATTTAAAAGCAAATTAATATTTTGAAATTTATTATTTTATGATATTAAAAATTTTATTTATTTAGAGGAACTTTAATTTAATTTAAACTTCTTATAAAAAATTGTTTGAATTAAAATCAAAGTACGATTTAGCATAATTTATTAAAATTAATTAATAAAATTAATTATTGAAGAAAATTCTGTATTATTAAATAAAAATTTTGATTATTAAATAATCCTTTGTAGAGTAAAGTGAAAATAAAATTCGCAGTTAATAAAACAAAATTTGCAGAAAACGAATATTTGAGGTAATAAATTATTTTGCAGGCATAGCTTATAAGATAATTTATTAATTATTTATCATTTCAATTGTAAGGCTACAAAGAAATCATCATTTTTACAAATTTCCATTTACTATTTAAAGAAATAATTTTTAAAATAAGATTTTAATAATAAAAATAAATATATTTAATAAATACGAGGTAGTAACTTTTTTTGTAGATATTAGGTCATTTTTTCATTAAACATAAATCCTATTATTTGCGCGCTCATTCGATTTTTATGATATCTGCAAACGGGAGTTAACGTTGGAAAATAATGAATCCATGTGAGCTAATTTATCATCAAAATTTGTTTAGGTTATTTACATCTTAATCAGATAACGTAAAAATGTGATTTTTTTGTCAAATGCAACAGGATTCACAGCTTAAAATCATTTCATACATCAAACACTATTAAGTTCTTTACAATCTGTATAAAGTCGAGTCGACGGCAAGATTTTAAAGACTGGCTGATAAAGTTTCGTTCTGAAATCTGACGAGGAGTACTGTGGAATGTCATAAGTTTGGGAATCGGAATAAAATCCGGTTTCATATGTTACATGACCAGATTTTTTCAATTGTTCTTTTTTCATTTTAATTGTTTTGAAAAAATAAAATTTGTAAATTAAAACAAATATTAATATTGTAATAATAAAGGTTCCAAGGATTGATCCAAGTAATTCCAGGAGAGTGTATTGTTCTCGGAAAAAATAATTTTCTTGATAATAATTCGTCTTCCAAGTAGGTTTAGTGACGAAGTATTCGTCGATAGAATTATTCGGCCGTTGTTTGATATTGGTGACAGTCAACCAATTGAAATTCACCTTTACACTAACATTACCGGCTGCACTGCTCACAGAACAGAAATACTTGTCAATATAATGCTTTTGGGTTATTTCAATTGTAGCTTCGTTGCTTTTCAAGCTCGGCAATAAATTTGGAACATACTCGTTAGAACTGAGATATTGCCATGAGATTTTCATAGGAGCTCGTTTCGATTCGAGTGACGCTGCACATTTCAATACAGCTGATTGTTGGGATTTGAATTGGACTTCGATTCGTTCTAATTTCGGAGGACGACAATTGAATTCGGATTCAGGGATATCTTGAAGATTTTGATTGAATAAATAATATGGTTTGTCACATTTCGGAAACTGAAGCTCAGAAAACGAGTTAGTCTTTGGGCGATAATAGTTTTGACGCCATTTCAAAGTCACTCCCAACCATAACATGTTGCACGAGCAAATGAATGGATTTCCGTGAAGATCAAGAATGTTTAACTGTCGAAAAAGAGATTCGAATTTTGAGCTCAAACTCGTCAATTTATTATTCGATAAAAACAGAGATCGCAATTCACGAGATAACGGCTCAATTAATCTATAAGGGATCGCCTTGAGGTGACTTTGTTCAATTGAAAGCGAAGCTACTAACAATCCTTGAAATGCGTCTTCACTGAATTCTAAATTACCGATGAAATCAAGTTTAAGATGCTTCAATTTCAAATTGTCAAAAGCTCGGTTACCAATATATAATTTCAGATTCTCCGAAAGATCCAGAAAATCCAATCCACTCACGTCATAAAAGGTTTGAGAGCGAATGATTTGAATATTACTACGACGAATTGATAATTGTTCAATTGAATACTTGGGCTTTGCGAATTTGGAAAAGTTTTGTCGACTGAGAAAAATCTGTGAGAATTTGTGTCCAACCAAAGTGACTTTTTTCGTTTCCTCGTACAGGTCATTTGGTATTCTATCTAATCCACCATTTTCACATGATATTAAATGTTCCAAGCACGGCGTACAGACACTTGGACAAGGTTTGATAAATACAGCTGTTAATGGATTATACATCAACAGTGGCAAGATAAAACTGACTCTAATAAAATAGATCTGTATCAAAGCCAATATTATAACCATTTTATCATAAAGAAAATTTTTAATTTAACATTTGGTTTGATAATTGAAGAAGATTGAGACTAGATTGTCAAAATATGAATCCAATTGCGAAATGAATGTCAAATTTTTGTAGATATCTGATTTTGGTTAAAAGAAGCTATCAAATTCATTTAATACTTAACATGTTAAACTAATTAGAATAAATTACCTGCATAAATCATTTAATACAATGCTATGGAAAATAAAATCAATTTGCTTAACACCACGATGTTTAAGATGTAGTTAAAATCAGTTTAAATGATTTATAAAGATAAAAATAATCAATTATGATTGGATGGCATAGGAGAAATTTGATTGGTTGCTTTTTAAAAAGACTGTAAGAATTGTTTCCAATGAGTCTCTGCACCACTTTACAATAGTAGCAATGTTAAACTCAGTAATTTAGTTACGCTTCACTGAGTACATTATAATGAGAATTAAATACAAAAGAAAAGTTGTATAATATTAGTTAAATGACTGTAATAAATACTGAATATTGAATGATCATTGTCAATGACTGATTTAAATCTTTGAATTTAGATTTTTCTCATCAATTCCAATAAAATGGACTTGATTGATCGATCATTATGCCGATTGAATTAATTAATTGAAATTTGTTTTGATCATTAACCGATGGTTCACATACAGATCATTATGCTGATCAGAAAACCCCGTTTGTAATTGTAGATATGAACTTAATTAAATATATTAATTTAATTTTAATTACACTAATTACTTTCATTTCTCAACCTATTTTGAATGTATTACTTGAACAGCCTTAATTGTGGCTGAACTGGGAACAAGAATAGTTCATGGGTGGGTAGAGCTATGACAAGATAATTCTAACATAATAAAGTATGTCCTAAGAAGAGAGGTCAATTTAAATTTGGTGTCATTTTTGTTGTTTTGACAGTCAAACCAACATGACAGTTAGATGGCAGAAAGTTCATCATTATTGAAACAATTCGACATAACAACGCATTTTTTTGTTATATCATTATTTTAAAAATGGTGAAAGTTTGACTGTCACGATTCGTAAACCGATTGAAACCAGTTCGCAATATCAGTTCGCATTTGAAGTTTGAAAAAGAAAGTCAATATCAATTATAGTCGTTTGTTTGCTTATGCCAATCTCAGTTGCAGAAATGTAACAAATATATGAAACGAAGATCTTAATTCAGATTCCAATGATTCCAACAATCGTCATTCAAACCTTCAAAACTATATTGTATTAATTAATGACTATATTTCAAATACTTCAATTATTCTTATGCTCCTACAATTGATATCAGAATTGACAAAAGTAAGTCTTTTGTTTTTTAAAAAAAAATATAATTATAACTATAATTTTCCTTAAGACTTGTACATTTATCATGTTAATATTTTATCCATAATGCATCTATATCGCTTAATTATCATTTCAATATCATTTTTTCATAACTCAAAAACCCAATCCTTATCAACTAACAACATCAATGTCCGTCACAGCAACCTCTTGCACCAAGTCCATATTACCTCAAATTTTATTAATGACCTAGCAAAATATTGTTTTAAAATAATTATTATCTCGAATATAATTCCTATGTGAATATGAATAGGAGTTCTATTAAAATTAACTTTAATTTTATTATTTTAGTTTTTTATGTTCCACCGAATATAAAGCCTATGTTTTATTCAGGAGATGACTTTAGTGATGAAAGTAATAAACAATTTTTTATGAACTATAAAATATATATAATACGGGTAAAATTAAATACAGTAATAAAAAACACAGATTTATTAGTTATTCATTTGTAAATATTACATATAAATCCTTATAGACCCCTTTGTAGATCCTAGCAAAATGTGTTTGTGATAATTGTCATCCATTTGGTTTGACAATTAAACGCATAACAAAACGTTTAAATTCTTTTTTCTATTCTTATATTTGTAAAATCTCGTAGTATATCAACTGTTATTCGATCAACAACTTTCTAAGGTTTTTATGACTTTAAAAAAGTTTTTCTAGTTCACATTTTAGTAGTTGATATTCCTCAGCTTTCTTTGCTTGTATCTGTTTGTAGAAATCTACATATTCTCTCTCTTGATAATCTATCCGACATTATAACATTTACAAAATATAAAATTATAAATATTCATTTATGCGAAAGTGCAATTAAGCTAAATTTCCGCTATTGGTCCAAAACAGTTGCCATGAGTTATATGAGTTAAATTGTTTTTTTTTATTATTCAAACAACATAAAATAAAATGAAATGTACAGTTGATAAATAATTTTTATTTATTTATTTTAATTTGGTTTTATTTAAATTTCGAATATGTCAGATCTTTGGCCCCACCCTGTAATTATATATATATATATATATATATATATATATATATATATATATATATATATATATATATATATATATATATATATATATATATATATATATATATATATATATATATATATATATATATATATATATATATATATATATAATCTATACAATTACTAACACTTTGAGACAAATATTATTTTTTTAATTTCTCATTTATTAAGTTACAAAGATCCTTCTTGTTTTACATATTTGATCATAATAATACAACATTAATCTAAGATATTACTATTTTGTTTTAACCAAGATGTAGATATATGGAGTTTATAAAGAGTTATAAGTTAAAACGTTTAACATTCATTTTGACCAAAACTAAAATTGTAAAATTGACATTTTCATAAAATATAATTAAACCAATGTAGAATGAAATAATTTATTCAAAAAAATGAAATGTGCTCATATGGAGAGCTAATGCAGAATTAATGAAATTCAATTTGCATAAATTTTCAGGTAAGTGTTAAAAATATAAAATTTAAATTTGAGATTTGGTGGAAGAATAAGAATTGAAGTAAGTTTTTTTACAAAAGAATATCATTTCCACTTCAAATGTCACTGTCTGAATGTATGAGACGAAATCTTTGTTCTAGCAATAAATTCATTCAAAAGGTTCTTGACCACCTGTATACTGTAAGGAATAAGTTAAATAAAGCTTAGCTTAATTAATTAACTAATTTAAATATTGTATATTAATTAATTTAGAATTTAATAAGTATGATATATAAATAATAATATAAATATAAATAAATATGTAAAAGGTAAACTATAAATCAACAACTAATTTATTCCAATACAATTAATTATAAATGTGCGAGGATATTTCAACATGATTATATCATGTTCGTGGACTATCATTGCATAATAAATATGTGAAAATGTGATGTCAAGGTTTGACATCGTATATTAAAAAATATTATATTAATAATTTAAATGTAACTCATTAAATGTAAGTCATTAAATTCAATAGAATGATTGTTGAATGATGCTTTCTTAATCAAGATATTGTTGGCTGTAAAAAGTTCTCTTGTTTGAATATTATGAAGAACAAATATTTGAATTTCGAATCATTAATTAACTTAAATGGATACAATTAATACTCGATACACATAATCTAACATGGTGACCACGCTCTTGGCTAAATTTGTGAAACCGCCAGATACTTTTGACATTGGAGATGATATTCTGAAATTCATTGAACGGACCGACAGATCCCTTTAATTTTTTAATATTGAAGAACGATTTTATGAATAACTTTGTCAAAGCGCTTATGACAATTAATGCCCTCAAGAAATGTTAAGAAACTAACAATATGAATAATTTCAAAGAAAGACTCAAATTAGCTTTTGTGAAACCTCAATCAATTATTGAAGACTTACAGGAAGGCCTATGATATAAACAAGAACATCAATGCTGGGATTTGCGATAAGATGGCCAATATCAGTACAAAAATTGATTGCTGAAATGGACTAGGAGATACCAAATGAGGATGAGATATATCCAAATGCCAAAGCGCTTGCACTAGAGGAGGAGACAGAAGCGTATCACTAAACGTAAGCAATATTATGTTTATAAATTTGACTATGTGTATGATAATTATTTTTCCAATTATTTTTTGAATAATAATTTTTTAAATAATTTATTTAAGTATATAACTGTAAAGAGTCTTATAAAAATCCACTTAATGTATATTTGAGTTTGATTAATAATTACTTTGATTATCCAATAGGATGATGCCAATAATTTGAGTGAGAATAATGATATAATATGTACTATAAATGAAAATAATTCAATAGTAAAGTATGATTTATTGTGGGTAGACCTAGCATTGAAGTTAGTATTTCTAATAATAATTATTAAACTTTACTTGATACTGAAGCAAAGTTAAGTGTGATTCAACGAGGTTTATTAGAAAAGTGCCAGTTAACAGAATTAAGACAGAGCAGTATAAAAGTTAAGTGTGCGAATGATAGCGCACTAAGCATAATAGGTGCAGTTACACTTAATATCAAAATTAAAGGAATAATTCAGAGTAAGTATATTGCATTTTATGTTGCTAATGAAATTTCACCTAAAATAATTGGAGGAATTAACTTTTTAGAAGAAATTTGGATTAAATTAGAAATAGATAATAAGAATATAGAGTTCAAAGGATGAATATATAAATTTAATGGATAAAGTGATGAAATCTGAATGCAGTGATAAAAATATTACCAATTTAATACGATAAAATATTTATGAGACAAATGGTATATAGGGAAAATTTATATTATAAAACATGAAATTATAACCTTAGACCAACGGTTGGGTCGTGGATCATTTTTCTTGGGTCGCGGAGCATTTTGACAAATTGAGGCAAATTTAATATTCTTTGAAAAATTTTTTACATTTCAAGCGAACTTTAGCTTAAAATTTGCTTTATAAGAAAATTTTTTATGACTATTAACCAAAAATAGCTTTTTTAATGATCATTCAGAAGAAAGTTTAAAAATTAAATTTTTTTATTCTTAAGGGTATTGTTTAAAATATTCAATTCAAAAAATTAATACAGAAATTGACATAATTTAAAAAACTGTATTATAACTTTCTATTTAAAAAAATTATGAAAATTGAAAAATTATATTCCTCATTATGAAAACTCATGAATATAAAGAAGAATATTTGGATTTGGGATTTACATATATAATTGTAAAAGGCGAATATAGGCCTCAATGTGTTTTTTTTGAGTACTTTAATTATTTAAAACTTTTTTTGGGTCGTTTGGAGAAATATTTTAGGATTTTGGGTCGTGACCAAAAATCCTTAAGAACCGCTGCCTTAGACAATCAAATAGTTAAATAGAGAAAATAGATGAAACAAATTAAAGAGTTAGTAAAATATGGAATAGTTAAGGAATGTGATTCACCGTGGAATACGCCACTTGTTTGTTTGAAAAAAGAGAGGCGCTGATTAAATCAGGATATGTTTAGATTTTCGTGGTCTTAATAGTGTAGCTGAGAGGGCGAATTTACCAATGACAAATATAAATGAATTATCATATGTCTTAAATGGATCAAAGTATTCTCCACTATTGATTTAGGAAATGCATACTATCGAGTGGAATTGAAGGAAGATTCCCTGAAAACAGCTTTTTCAACCAAATCTAAACAGTATTGTTTTATTAGAATGCCTTTTAATAGAACTTAATTGGATAAATGCGGTTGTCCATATAGAATCTAGATGATATATTAATCTTTTCAAAAACGTTAGAGACGCATTATAAATCTATTGAAAAAGTATTTAAAAAAATAGAAAGAATAGGTTTAAATAGAAATCCGTCAAAATGTCAGTTCTTAAAAAATAAAGTTAGGTTTTTTATGACAGCAATGCTACCTGAAATCAGACGTATTTTTGCAAAAAGCAGCAACTCTGACGTTAAAACACTTGCTGAAATAACGGATAGAATAAACGAGGAGATATATCCAACGATATGCAGTACCCTAAATAATAACAAAACCAAAAGAACCTATGACAACAAAACTAAATATAAAAAAGACTAAAGAACAGAAGACAACGAAATAAATAGATTACTAAAAACATTTATCGGTAAACTTGTCGAAATAATGACCGAAGACAACACAATCAAACAAAAACTAGCCGACTTTAAAGAAAGGTATGATAGATACAACGACAATCAACTACAGAAATATATCAAACTCAAGGAACCAATCTGGAAACAAAAGTAAAGTAAGACTACCAAGGAGAAGTTTTACATATGAAAACTTTTGCTACCTTCACAACAAATTCGTAGAAAATGTTTACAAATGCAACGCACCTTACAGTTACAATAGAACAGAGCAGGAAAATTAAAAAAGTCAGCAATGATCGTGCCCACATATGGTGACAAAACAACACATTCACGGTAACAGTCAAACAATATAGAATTCCTAATCCATACCAGTTTCGTAGTTTCAATATTTCTCTGCCATATGCACCGGAACCCCCAAAAAGACAGATTAATCGCTAACGGTAGCCAACATCACTAACATCAAAATACGGTGATTGCACTCCCACAATCTCAAAATCAGAAAAAAATCAGTTAGACTTTCATAATAGAAGACGTATAACAATCTATCATTAGAGCAGACTCCTTAGCACACTACAATTTAGTAGTAGAATTTCGAAATAAAAAATTAACCAGAAACCTAGCGTCAAACAAATAAATCACCAAAATTACAATGATTTGCAAGTCAAAAGTAGGCATTGGCATATTTCAAACGAGTTACAAAGGCAAATAAACAACAAAACACTATATCATGGTCCAGAGATAACTGCACTATTGGAAATATTTTACAAACTCACCGAACCAGTAAAATTTGACTATAAATCAAACCATTCAACCGAATACGCAATCATAACAATCGGGAACCCAGTTCACTCAAAAGTTGGACAAAAGTTGGGCCCACAAAAAACAAAGATTACAAAAGAAATCTTCAAAGAAATACTCGATAACAAAATAGTAACACATTCAAAATCCTAATAGTCATCTGTGCTAATGTTCAAACAAAAGGCAAACGGGGAATGGAGAGCTTGTGACTACTACAGAATGTTAAATAAGATCACAGAGCCAGACAACTACTTCCTGCCAATAATATGAGACTTAATCAACTGATTAAAAGAAGCAAAGTTCTTCTCGAATATAGACCTCCAAATTGCCTACCATCAAATCCCAAATAGGAAAAAATGCATAAAAAAGGCAGCGATCGTAACACCAGTTGGTATGTTTTAATGCAACAGAATGCCATTCGGTTTGCGGAACGCAGCCGCAACATTTCAGCGTATCATGGATCAAACGCTGAAAAATAATCAAAACACAATCGCATATTGATAGCAAGTCCTAACAAAGAAACACATCTAAATGACTTCGAGAAGACGTTTCAAAATATAAAACGCTGCAAATCTAAAAATCAACATTC
This sequence comes from Schmidtea polychroa, assembly GCA_959609185.1. Taxonomy (NCBI): domain Eukaryota; kingdom Metazoa; phylum Platyhelminthes; order Tricladida; family Dugesiidae; genus Schmidtea; species Schmidtea polychroa. The sequence goes on along the minus strand of CAUHTR010000476.1, from coordinate 112,455 downwards.
AAAAATGTGAATTCTTAAAAAAAGAAATTGATTTCCTATGTCATACTTTAAATGAAAAAGGCACAAAACAATAGAAAAGAAAATAGATACAATCCGACAGTTCAAACTACCAAACACAAACAGTGAACCCAGACTATTTTTGGGAATGGTAAACTTTTACCATGCATATATATCAAACTGCAGTGAACTATTAGCTCCTTTAAACGACTTAATCAAAACAAAAAAAAATTTAAAGTCAACTAAACAGAAAGATCGATCAGATATTTCGAAAAAGCTAAAAAAAGCTTGTCCCGAGCTACACTGGGATACCCAATTTCGGAACCAAATTACGATTTGTCAAGGCTGTTCAAGATTTTCTATGAGGGAGACACTGTACCAAGAAAATGAATACGGTAAACAACCTATTGGTTTTTTCTCAAAAAAACTAAAAACACATCAAGCAAGGTATTCAACTTTCAACAGAGAATTCCTTGCGATACATGATATCATAAAACACGTACTGGAAGTCCAAAATTTAAAAAATCTTTAAACCACTAACAAATTTAACTAATGACAAGCACTTCCGCAAGAAAAATTAAATAAGAAACAAATAAGAAAATTGATGAATTAGAAGATAATGAAAATTCTGAATAGCTGAAAAGTCAAATGGTCAAGTTGGTGACTCGTTTCGCTGTTCTTAGAACATTCGAATTTTGGCTAAAAATCTTTATTTGTCAGTTTGAAAACTGTAACAACTGTGTTAATTAAAAACTTTACTCCTTCAACCTAGGAAATTTTGAGGTCCTTAGAGATTTTCAAGGGTTCACAGAACATTCTATGTATGAAGAGGTACATTTAATAAAAATCAATCTTTTTTGAAAATTTGGCTTATATGAGACTTCGTTTTATTCAAAATAAAGTGGACTCTGTTAATTTCCGTTGAAGACAAAGCCATTATAAACCTAAAGCTTTTTTAAAAATTAAAGTTCCGTGACTAATTTTAGAAATTATTAGGATTCCAAAGGTCTTTAAAGGTTGAGTACCCTTACAATAAACGTATGATTATAATGCACAGATTGTATTTGTACCTCTGGGGACTCTTATGTATGAACTCGCTTTTTACCTGGATATTAAAATTTTAAAAGAGTTTCAAAAGGTAGCATTTCATATTCTTTGGTGTTTTTGTCTATATTTTGTTGTAATAGTAGATCCTTATAAGACAATCATCATTAGGTTTATGCTTTAGCAATATAATTGCATTATTTTCATATCTGTTCAAAAATGATGCCATCCAACTTTAATATCTCAGTTATTGCTTTATTCATCAGATTTGCAATTGGTGCTCGAATCTTTTATGGAAAATCATGTTTCCAATGCTACCTGCCGTTGACTTTTGTCGACTTCTTATAATAAATTCTTGCATAGATTTCCATTAATAATCATTAAAACTAACACGTTATTTTCAAATATATCTTTAATATGAAATCCAAATATTTAAACAATATAACAATCTAAATATCTTCTCACTCTCCCCTTCTTTAAGAAATGTGATACTCTTTCAGCCATTCAATTCTTCTGCATCTTTTCCCATCTGGATATTCTAGTTCAACTTGGTGTTCGGTTGGAAAACCAGGAATCTTTACGGGACCTTCGAACAAATTACCATGTTTTGATTTTTTATGTAGATCCATTTTTACTAGAACTCTTTGACCAACCTCAAAATGCCGATGACTTTTCTTATCTGCATCTCTTGATCTCATTTTATCTGCCGCTACCATAATATTATTCTGTTCTGTCAATAATACTTGTTCTCAATTCAGACCTATGAATGAATTCTTTCCATGTATATTAACCTTTCATATCTTTTCAAAAATGATGCCATCCAACTTTAATATCTCAGTTATTGCTTTATTCATCAGATTTGCAATTGGTGCTCGAATCTTTTATGGAAAATCATGTTTCCAATGCTACCTGCTGTTGACTTTTGTCGACTTCTTATAATAAATTCTTGCATAGATTTCCATTAATAATCATTAAAACTAACACGTTATTTTCAAATATATCTTTAATATGAAATCCAAATATTTAAACAATATAACAATCTAAATATCTTCTCACTCTCCCCTTCTTTAAGAAATGTGATACTCTTTCAGCCATTCAATTCTTCTGCATCTTTTCCCATCTGGATATTCTAGTTCAACTTGGTGTTCGGTTGGAAAACCAGGAATCTTTACGGGACCTTCGAACAAATTACCATGTTTTGATTTTTTATGTAGATCCATTTTTACTAGAACTCTTTGACCAACCTCAAAATGCCGATGACTTTTCTTATCTGCATCTCTTGATCTCATTTTATCTGCCGCTACCATAATATTATTCTGTTCTGTCAATAATACTTGTTCTCAATTCAGACCTATGAATGAATTCTTTCCATGTATATTAACCTTTCTTCCAAAAAGTATTTCCATTGGCGAATTCTGTGCTGTTAAGTTTAGGGAATATTCAATTTTTGGCATAATGTGGTCCCAACACCCTCCAGTTTGACCATCATTCAAAAATATCGGGATTAGTATATATTTCCTTATTGTAGACAACAAATTATCTGTTTCCTGATTATCAATATATAACTGCATATTTAAATTACTTGAAGTAATCACGTTTAAAAATCTTATTCGGCTCTTCTCAAGTTTTCCTTCTTCGTGTTCAGTTTTACATTGTGAGCAATAACTTAACAATATCCTAGATAGTCCATGATTTTCACCCTTATATTTTAAATCAAATCATAACCTGAAAACTGAAAAATGTTTGGAATTGTGGACTTATTGGTTTCAAAGTTGATTTTAAGAACTTTAAAGCCTTATGATCTATACATATATCAAACTTTTTTCCAAATTAATAATACCGAAAATATAAGACGTGCTCGTATATTGCTAATAGTTCTTTTCTAGTTACACAATAGCCTTTCTCGTGAGCACTTATGACTTTTTCACAACCATTTTGAACTTGACTTAGAACAGCACCAATTCCACTAAAACACGAGTCAGTATCCAAAATAAAGTAATCGACCTTATTTGGAAACGCCAATATTGGTGCACATCCTGATTGATCCGTCTTTCTTACCTACTACGACTGTAGGTGAGTTCCATGGGCTTTGGCATTTCCTGATAATGCCCATTTTCAATAATTTCATAATCATAACGTACACTTTTGATTCCTATGCGCCTATGATTTTAAATAATTGAATTTCCAGACGTTTTTATAGTATATGTAAACAAACTACTACAACCTAGATCAAAATCTGATGCCATGAAGATCGTACTATACATGGTTACTAACTCCATCAGTATTGGTTCTGAATTTGGTCCAAAAACATCCATCGCTTTCTGACATCGTTCGGTATCACTGTAGCTAACACCAACCGTATCTGAATCTATTAATGCAATTGATGTATTTGGCACAAGTTTTATTTTAAAAGCTAAAATCAAATTCTTTCCACCCACAAAACTTGGGCTTATATCTGTAACCACAATTACATTCACTTTCTGACACAATTCATTCCAAACAATCGAAGTCGTAAAGTCCCCCAAGCAAGATATCGGCTTATTTCCAAACGCTCCTCTGAGCGCCATATCTAACGGTTTTAAAACTGGACTGCCACACTTCTTCGATATGGCCTCTGACATTATCGTCACCGACGCACTTGTATCCCACAACATTTCAATCACTATTCCACAGAATTGAACAAAACTCCACCACATTCCATCCGTCTTCTTGAACATCATAACATTTCGGATTTTTGTGTTCTTCAAATTTAATTCAACGACTCCACAGACGAAAGGTTTGCCATGAAGCGCATCTCGTTTAAATTACGGTCTTTGCCATTTTCTCTATGAGATCCTGTAATCGATCCTATTTCATTTACTTCAGATTCCGACGTGACATCATTCTCAAGGTCTTCATACGAATAAGTCAGATTTCCTAAATTATTTTCTTCTTTAATACAGTGAATTCCTCTTGTATTACTTCTTAATAAAAGGCAGTTATTAAAAAAATGATCATTTTTACCGCATAATCAACAGCACTTGTTTAAAGGGCAATTGTTCCGAATATGATCTGATTCACCACAACAGTAACATTGACCGGGTTGTAAAGGTCGCAATTCTGGTTCCGGTAATCCTTTAGCTTTGTTGTAAACTCGTCTTGCAATATGTTTCAAAGAAACCGTCGGCCTATTGGGTCTCTCATTAACCAATAAAGTTTCTGAGCTTCAGCTTCTTTCAGTATCATGTTGTCTATTGTCATAATTGTCGTAACTTCTCTTTTTAAATGACATACCGGTTAGTCGCTGGAACTGATAGTCTAATCAATGGTTCAACATTCTGACTTAATGGAATTTTATTCCTACCGATGCATACGACGATTGTTTCCTATCATCTGCCAATTCAAATACCTCTCTGGTGTCTTCTGTATGTAAAATATTTTCAAAATTTACATTCAATTTCTCTATTTCTGTAAGAGCTACTTCTGGGTCCATTGCAATTGCATCCTTAACTTTTTCTGAATACATACGTCTTGTTACAATATTCTTGACAATCATCTATTCTGTTTGATTTGCAGAAAGATCATTACGCACTAATTTCCTCACTCTGATTACAAAATTTTCAGACCTTTCTCTGCTTTATCAGACTCGTGTCTTCGATATTTTGCAAAAAACCAACTTTTTACCTCTTAATCTGAGGCTGGAGTCTTTTGTGTTTCCTTAAAGCCCATCCATAACTCTTTTGCCTCTCCATGTAATGACAAATCGAACGCTGCTCCTAAATTGAGCGAATTTATCGTCACAAATTCTTCAATAGATACAAGCCAGTCCTTTGAATTTTCTTCTTTTCCTCCATAAAAACTTCATCACTGGAAAAATTGAATATTCTTTGGCAAAGATTCCACAATTTTCTACCTTTGTTGTGATCTCGCCAGAGCTGCGATTTCGACGTGGTCGCTAGTAACATTCCCATTAATAATCATTAAAACTAACACGCTATTTTCGAATATATATTTAATATAAAATCCGAATATTTAAACAATATAACAATCTAAAAATCGTCACTTTGCTCAACTAACAATGCTTTCGGAAAATTACTACCAATATTTNAAAAATCGTCACTTTGCTCAACTAACAATGCTTTCGGAAAATTACTACCAATATTTCATGAAAAGACTGACAAACATCATGGTGCTTAATTTTATTATTCTTGATGGCAGCATGAATAAATTGAGATCCCAATGACTCAAACCATAATTTGACATTTAAATAATAAAGAGGTAACAAAATAGTAATAAAATATTTACTTATCTTATGAAATATTTTCTAATTAAATTTTTATATTATTTGTGACAGCCTATCATAATTATTTTTGTTTTAAATAAGTAATAATTAAATAAAAATGCACATGAAAAACACACATTGTTCAGATATTTTCACGTGCTTTTCAAAAGAAAACCTTTGCTAAAACATATAAATAGCAACCAATTTTTTGAAAAAATATTCGAAAAAAGTTTGCTTGCGTTTTAAATAAGCACTTTTTTCTGGAACGTAGTCAGTGTTTAGAAATATTATTAATTTTCTTCTTGATCCTTGTTAGCCACATAACTTCTGGTATTAATTTAATCGAATTAAAATCAAGATTTTGAATACAACGTGTTATTATTTAATAACAATAATATTTAAACAAATCAAATCATAATTTCTGAGAGGAGTTTCTATAAAAATAATTAATGCATAAGATTTTAACATACAGACAACATACAATATTAATTTAATTTATATTTTGGAACACCTCACAATCATAAAACTTATCAATATTTACAATTGAAGATGAAAATTACTGCTTGGCAACTCTTGAAAAATTAAAATGTATTAAATCGGTATCAAATTATTCTAATGCTAATTTTATTTTCGAAATTGGAAAGCGAAAATTGCTAAACATTGAAGAACACTTGCAGCTAGCTATTTTACTTCACTGAAGTGTGAAAGAGTCTCCATCACTCGAAAACCTTTGCAGTAAGCTGAGATCTCATCTAAATGATGAAACATTGAATGCATTTTAGGTTTTTTCTTTTAAAATCAATAAAAAGATATTTAATGAAATGTATTATCTAAAAATCAGGATCCTAGAATTGGATGCCCTATAATATAAAATAAATAACAAAATACAAAACTCTAATTATTTTGAAAATCTAAAAATTAAAACAAAGTTACTTTTTAATTTCACAATTAATTAATTGAAGGATAACTCTAAAAAATACATATTTGAAATAATATTATTGCATGTTGAATTTGTTTGACTGAACATTACGTAATTTATGTTTGAATGTCCAAAATTCGATATTGTATTATTGATGGATATTTTACTCAAGATATTTACAATATAATTACTTACTACAGAGGAATAATCTGTTTTTAGTAATAATAACTCTTATGTCTCTAATTAGGGGTAATAATTTACCGGGATTTTGAAAAACCGGTAATTCGGTATTTTTTTACATTTTTACCGGTTTACCGGTAATTTACCGGTAATTTTTATAAGCTTAGTATGCATTAAAAATCAAAATATTTACCCAAAAATCCCTCTACTAAATGAATACATATTTCGGCTACAGTATATTTTGAAGTAAAATTTTGAAAGTGCGAACTGGAGACCCTTGTAGTTAAAAAACAAACCAAACAAACAACTAATAAATGAAATGACACAAAAAATGAATGTCTTATATTAAAAAACTTTTGGGAAATCCATTTATTAAAATAATATTAAAAATATTATATGTTAATCACAAAATTCCTTTACTCAGCTTAGTCTCAATTGCAATCTTCACTGCTAATTTAGCATAAATTGCTTCTCAAAGTAGGCTCTCAAAAACACATTATGCTCAGGGTTTCATCATTCATGCTGGATCTGTATCTTGTGCAAATTAAACCAGCGGCGGAGAAAGCCCTTTTCGGACTCTACGCTAGTCGGAGCGAACTGTTGAAATATATTTCAGGGCTTTCTGTAAATATTTGCCTTTAATATTTTGTTCCTTAAAATATAACATTTCTTTTCTTATTATATTTAAAAGCCCAGATGGAGTCTTCGGATCACTGATCTCTTCATCTGCATTTATATTAATTCTATTTTGAATAACTAAATTTAGTTTTTCTTTCATTGAGAGCCCTGAAGATGTTCCTGCAGAAGTCGATGGAATCGCAGATCCAATAGTTAATTCTGGTTCTTCACAAAATATTTCAGATTCCGTATCAATAGTTGCGGAATCGCTTTTTGAAAAAGTTTGAATTATTTCAACAATCTTCTTTGATATAACTATTTTGTTAATTGTATTGAACACTCCATAACTATTTTCACCACATGAACGTGGTTCATGAAGATAATAAAAAATATCAGAATACATGGTTCTTCTTTCGCTTATTCTTAATATTAGAGCTTCCTTCAACTCGTTACTAATAAAAGTGTTTTGATTGCCTAGTTCATCCAGCATAAACTTAAGAGTTAAATCCGCAATGTATAGGTTAGTGTCTCTCGAACAAAGAGTTTCCACCGCCACTTTAATCGGTTGCAAGGCCGATATAATATTTGATACCAAATTAAGTTCCTTTTCCGATAATTCTAAATCTGATTTAATATCGATTAGAGTTTTTCGAACGCAATTTTTTATCTGATAGAATCTTTCCAACATATCAAGCAAACTACTCCACCTTATCTTTGTGTCAAGTATTAGCGAAAGCTCTTTATCAAATTCGACCATGACATGTTTTTGAAGGGCGTCATTTTTTACTGTTGATCTACGAAAAATTTCAACAACTTTCCGAATTTTTGATATTATGGGACCAATACATTCGTGTTTAATTGAAATTGGCATATCCGTAGGTAATGTATCAGTATGCACTTCAAAATGTTCTATTTCTTCTTCGTCCCCTTTCTCCTCTTCACTTATAGTTACAGTTTCATGTTTATATTCAGTATCAGCATCAACATCAGCATCTCCCTTATTTTCGTCCGAAATATTATCCGAAAAAGATTTTTGATAAAGCACCTTAATTACGGCTAACTGGATGCCGTGGGCGAAACATAGCTGATGATGACTAACATCAATCAATCTGCCTACCTTTTTCATAATCGCGGCTCCATCCGTAGTAATTGAAATTACATTCTCCGTTGGAATATTGAATTCTTGGAGTTTGTTTTGAAGATACGTGATACATTTATCGGCAGGCATTGACCCTTCAAGCCTTACCAAACCCAAATTCCAATATACATCATCATACGAGTGAACATTCACATTCATAAACCTTCGATTCTTCAAAGACGTCCATTCGTCTAAAGTCAAGCTGAATAATTCACCACGGCTTATCCTTTCTGATAATTCGTTGACGGTTTGTTGTCGTATTTTGTCACCATAATCCATAACTATTCTTTTTATCGTCATTGGTGATTTAGGGATTTCACATCCTTTTGATTTAAACAATTCTTGCAGATCGTATGAAGTGCAAATCTTTTTAAATGACAGGCAATCTCGTGCCGTCAGTCGCGCTAAAGCAGCTGGAAATGAGTTGTCAATGGTTTTAATTTGTATGAAATAGTTGGAAATTTTAGTCCGAGAATTAGTATCATCCGAAACGGAAATGTTGGAACTAATTTTAGAGTTACATGATTCAACAGCTTCTATGTTAAGTGTTTCTCTCTTTAGAAGATTAATGCTGTGTTTTCTGATAAGGTGATTATGCAAGCCACTTGTGCTTCCGCCTGCGCATTTTATCGTTGTATTACACCTTTTGCATACAGCTGAATTCCCGTCTTTCATGCGCGTAAAATTATTCCAAAGATCTTTCTTTCTTGCTGCAGACATGGATAAGCTATAATAGTTTACAATAAATATTTAATTAGAATTTAATATTTTAATAATTAAATTTAATAATAAAAATAATAATAAGTTTGCTTTATTTTCAATGTTATTATTTTATTGTGATTCATTAAAAGGAGCAAGCACAGAATAACCACCTACTTAAAACGGAAATTGTCAATCACATCATTTTGAGAAGTATAAAAATTTAATCATGATAAAGTTTACAGAAAAAAATAACTCATTGTTCAAAATTGAATTTTATTTAAAATATCTCGTGGTAAAACTTCTTGAGATTGTAGATATTCTATTGCCCGTGACTCACCAATAAACACTGGATACAATAGGTCAAACGTTGTGATAAAATAACGTCACGTGTCAGTACTCTATAGCGTTAAAACATTACAAAACTTTACCGGTTTACCGGTAATTTATTGAAAAAAACCGGTAAATGTAAATACACTAATATGGAAAAATTTACCGGTTTACCGGTATTATTTCCCTTATCTCTAATGTCTTCTAACATTAATATTAATTAATATTCCATTTATATATATTAAATATTAAACCTTTCTAGAAAACATTAATAATTATAGATGATAATAAATATAAATAAATAAAACTATGTTATGTATTGCTTATAATTTATTAATTAAATAATAAACAATGTTTGATAAAATGAATATTAAATTACCTAAAAATTATTGAAAATCAAATATAGGCAGGTCCCAGGGTTTTGTATTATGATACAAAGTTGTCGTTAAATATTTAGGCGTAAAATGTTGGTTTATTTATTATTTAACTGCAAAGCTAGCTTAATTTCGTAATAATTTATACTGTAACAAATTTGATGTCAATGTAAAGATGTAGGAAAATGTTTTAAATAATCTTCGTTTCAAATTTGTTTTTTAATTGGGAAATGTCATGAATGAATAATTTAGATTGTAATCTAAGGTTTCATTTGTCAAAGTTTTGTTTTAGATAGTTGTTTTACTATAACTATCATATATATATATATATATATATATATATATAACTATTCCGGGTCACGCTGGATAAGTAACGAACAAGCTAATGAGATACGTTTAAAATAGATTTTGAATATATGTTGATGAATTTACTTGACATTTTTGGAACCTAATTATTTTAAATTGAAGGATAAAATTAACATAATCATTTTAAAATTAAACACTATTAAATTACGAATTAACATTATTAAATTTCAATGTCACACTTTTAGGTAGAAACCCTATATATAGAGTTGCGCATCAATTTGTATGACCTTTGCATTTATTAATGTTAGTATTTCATTTTGTAATAGATTGTTGTATTTTAGTCACCATTGTTGTTTTCGACAATTTCTCAATTAGATTTGGTTTCCTTTTTGGTCATTGTCGTCCCTACTGCGTCGGGAAGTGATATTTAAAAAAACTATATATCGCTATAGTAAAATTAAATTAATTAAAAAAATCGAAGAATTTGAAAATTGATAATAAAACTTAAAATACAAGAAGATATATCAAAAATTTCAAAGCTTAAAATAACAGAACCGAAACTCCTAGTATTTAAGAAAACCCACCTAAAGTTCCACCAAATAAAACGACAGAATCGAAATCATCGTTTATTCGAGGAAATCTATCAAAATTTCCGAAACTCAGGATAAACAGATTAGAAGTTCCAAAGAATAAAATAATAGATTTGAAGTTTCATTCACAGAAGTAATAGAATACGAACATTCGATCTATCCCCAATTTCAAGGTTCATACTTTTTTGTAAATAAAAGTTGTAATTTTATTCTATTGTTACTTATTCAATTGTCACAATTTTTTGCAACTTACACGCAAGCTGTCCCGAAACAGTATTTTTAAATAAGACTCGCCTGGGCTTTATAGGATTTCTTTTTCGCACACGTTAACATATAATATATAAATACATAAATATAAATAAATAAATTTCATATGTAACTTTTTTTATAATCGTAGCTTCAATGAATTATAGTACAAAATGACCACAATTAAAGTATAAAAAGTCAAACCAGGAAGGATGAAGGAAAAAGTTATTGTACTGTATTTTTTATTTCTGTCAAATTAATTAGATAGGTCATGTAGAATTTTTACATTTATCTATCTAAATATAAAGATGAAAGTTTGTTTGTCTGTTTGTTTGTTACCCATAGAATTCCCCTCCGTTGGACCTAGGGTGCTGAAATTTTGTATGTGACCCTCATTTGACTCGGGACATGTCATAGGCTATGTTTCAACCCCAGGTGACAACACCTAGGGTACCCTAATCCTACTCAGGGTCACCTTGATTTACTACAGTAGATACCCCAAGGAGGTGAAATTGGCAACAATGTTACAAATAAAAGTTGTAAATTATGTTAGGTTTATAAAATAGGATTATTTCAATTTTTTATTTGACCCATTTTTTACCGGCTGGGTGCCGTTTTAAGTTTTACATTTAAATAGAAAAATTGTTTAACCAAATTTCGCCAAAAGTTAATTTTCTTCCTCAAAGCTTCAACTCTGTTGAAACAGGTCAAGAAAATGACTCTGACAACCAACATGAGAGTCCATTTACATGGAGATAATGCAGCAGGCTACTTGTCACACCAATTGCATTAACCTGGTCATGGAAAGTGGCAAGTAGAGCCATTATCAAGAACTGTTTCTTTCCCATCAAATTTTTGCACTGTAGCAAAGTCACTTGAAGAGTTGAAACTTGCAGTTTCTCCAAACATCCAAAACCTGTTTAAAAATCCTGAGTGGTTGTGCGAAAGGGCCATTCTTGCTCCAAAGAATTCAAGAGTCAACAGCATCAATTCTCAAATTCACAATTTTCCACCAGGCATTTCAAAAACCTACAAATCAATTGATACGGTTTAAAAATCCGGCTCAAGCTGTTTACTATCCAACAGAGTTTTTGAATTCTTTGGAGCCTCCTGGCATGCCTTCACACAACTTGGAACTTAAAATTGGAGTTCCTATCATACTTCTAAAAAATTTGGATCGCCTAAACTATACAATGGAACACGATTGAGCATCAAGAATCTCTTACTTCATGTAATAGAAGCCACAATTATGACAGGCTGCGCCAAAGGAGAAGATTTCTTCATCCCAAGAATTCCACTCATACCAACAGATATGCCTTTTGATTTCAAGCGCCTCCAATTTCCAATCAGGTCTATCAACAATGCACAGGGGACAGTCATTAAAAGTGGCAGGCATTGTACTTGAGGAAGCATGCTTTGCCCATGGAAACCTATATGTGACATGTTCTAGATTTGGGTCACCAAGAAATCTTTTCATTTTTGCACCAGAAGAAAAAACCAAAAATATAGTCTATCGACAAACTTTATCATAAGTGATATATAAATTATGTACTTTTTTTTAATTAAATTTTTATGTATTTTAAAATTATTTTTTTAAATAAATGAATTGAAATAAATTTCTTTATTTTGAATCTGTTTACTATTTTTTAAATCGTGCAACGCCGGGTATCCCAGCTAGTTTATTTATAAACATATCTATAAGTACTAAGTTGAAAGAAATAATTTCATTATTCATTGAAATATTAACACTTTTTAAATAAATATTAAAAATTCAGTATTCTAATAATACTTTTTAAACGTTATGATTTATAAATAATAATATTGTAGAAATAAATAATATTGTCCGATAAAAGTTTTCCTCATTCTCCTTCGTTAGACCATTTATACTTTTATGGCAGTCATGTTGTATTATAATTCATCCAAACTATAATTATAAATAAATTATCATATAAAATAAAATAAAATATATTATTGGTTTCTTTAAAAAGCTATGTTGAAGGTGTTAATACACCCAACATGCTGTAATATTCGGCCATTTCGAATATTTTTGATAATATATTTTTAAAATATGCGTTGATTTTTAAAAGTATATTATGTATAAAAATTTTATTTTAGGATGCGTGTATTCTATTAATATGCCATATTTATGAATTTTATGATACCTACTGTTTTTGCTTACAATAATATAAATTTTTACAATTTTGATATTTATTTTTTCTATATTTTTAATCGAATAATTTAAAACCTTATCTGTACAAAGATTTTATCTGACACGAACAGAAGGGTTTGGAAGTTGTATATACTGCAAAGAATTATAATTTAACTGGGAAGGACAAATATTATTTTGATAAATTTTAAATGAAAAATTTATCTGATAGGAACCTCAAATAGACTAAAGCAGAATTTTTTATTAAGTAAAAATTTAAATCTCAATGAACTAGTGACGCGTGCATCCACAAGGAAGGTGTACAGATGTTTAAAGTGAGCGATACCTATATTAAAATTTATAATAATTTTTTTATATATTATATATACTGGTGTGAACACTTAATTTCTTTTTAGAGAATGTATAAAGTATAACATGTTAAAAACCTTAGTCTAGCTGCTAGATTGACTCTAGCAGAAGGATACTGTTATTTTAAGGGTTGTATATATGTATAGCCTTCTAACATGAAACATTATATGTTTAACCGACAAACAATTTTACTATGAAAAAAATTGAAAATATTGTACTATAAATCTAGCACGAATGACTGATGTTGTAACAGAATATATATACTAATTGGATTATTTTAGCTATTAATTTTCTAGCTTTTGATTTAATAAGAATTTTTTAAAATAATCTTTAGAATTTCTGATCGACTTATTCATTAATTTTAGATATTTATTTTTGAAAATAAACAATTTTGTTAATTTTGAATATGGCTAAAGGGAAATTGATTTAAAGATTAATAAAAATTATTAAAACCTACCTATAGTAAATGCGTGTGCGTCATTGCTAAGTGACATTAAATAATGATTTGCATTATAGGCGGATAGAAAAATTCGCTGCTGGAAGAAAAATAAATACCTGCTCACAGCACGGTTTACAAAATCTCTATAATAAAAAATTGTTGAATTCAAATTTTTATTTTTAAAATGATTAAATATCAATACATTTGAGGATATCTCTGATGCTAATTCATTTTTAAACTCTACTTAGATTATATTTAGTAAAATTGAAAATGGAGAGAGGACTTAAGTTTTCTCAGATGAATTTAGCAGAATGAGTTTCAATAATAGATTTTCTGCAATACGCCAAGCAGTTAATGTAGAGCTCCAAAAATTAGATTAGAGTAATTTGAGAAATTACTATCAGAAATTAATATTAAAAGGTTCTATTCTATATGTATGATGAAACAAGGCATTTTAGGATAAATATAAAGTAAGTCTCTGTTAAAATAAATATTCAAATGTCTTACCTCTTATCATAAAATTTTAAAAATATTAAAAAATATTTATAATAAATAAAAAAGAAAATAAATCATTTAATTACATGGAATTTAAGATTAAAAATTACCGTTAATCTTAAAATTAACACAAAGCGCAATTGACTGGATTTTATTTAATGTCCAATTAGGTATTATCAATTGCGCTTTGGTGTTTATGTGTAGTAGTAAATAATTTTAAACAGTGTCTTTTGAGACTAGATTATACCACTTACTGGTTAATTTCAATGCAGGATGTAGTAAATGTTAAGTGTTGGCTTCAAAAGTAACAGCAACCTTTTTCTTGATAAGATGTTTTTTCAAAACATTTTAGGTTTTAAAAATAAAATATTTTACATGACCTTTTTTTCAATTTCATGTGTTCGCGCAACGGGCGGAATAACGAGATTTGTCTGCAGAATTCATGGCAGATGGTCAGTATAGTTAAAAAAGGAAGTCATTAAATTCATAAGCATGTAAATTAAGATGAAATGTTTCAAAGAGTGTCATATCATGTTTTTCATGGTCCCAGATAATAGTTGCTACAGTTGGCGATATTATTAGTAAATTTTGTATTTTAATAATATTTTAATATATTTTATTCATTCTACTTTTCATTTTTTCTGATGTTACTAAATGTTATTCAGTAGTATTATTTTCGTAAGTAGGCAATGCATAATCAATCGTGGTGCTATTGATGGTGAAAGTATTTCCATTGCAATTAGAAAGTATAATTTTTAAATTTATATTTTTATCAAATAGATTAAAGATTGAATTTTTCTTTCAAATGCAATAGAATTCACAGCTTAAAATCATTTCATACCTCAAACACTATTCTGTTCCTTACAATCTGTATAAAGTCGAGTCGACGGCAAGATTTTAAAGACTGGCTGATAAAGTTTCGTTCTGAAATCTGACGAGGAGTACTGTGGAATGTCATAAGTTTGGGAATCGGAATAAATTCCAGTCTCATATGTAACATATCCGGATTTTTTCAATTGTTCTTTTTTCATTTTAATTGTTTTGAAAAAATAAAATTTGTAAATTAAAACAAATATTAATATTGTAATAATAAAGGTTCCAAGGATTGATCCAAGTAATTCCAGGAGAGTGTATTGTTCTCGGAAAAAATAATTTTCTTGATAATAATTCGTCTTCCAAGTAGGTTTAGTGACGAAGTATTCGTCGATAGAATTATTCGGCCGTTGTTTGATATTGGTGACAGTCAACCAATTGAAATTCACCTTTACACTAACATTACCGGCTGCACTGCTCACAGAACAGAAATACTTGTCAATATAATGCTTTTGGGTTATTTCAATTGTAGCTTCGTTGCTTTTCGAGCTCGGCAATAAATTTGGAACATACTCGTTAGAACTGAGATATTGCCATGAGATTTTCATAGGAGCTCGTTTCGATTCGAGTGACGCTGCACATTTCAATACAGCTGATTGTTGGGATTTGAATTGGACTTCGATTCGTTCTAATTTCGGAGGACGACAATTGAATTCAGATTCAGGGATATCTTGAAGATTTTGATTGAATAAATAATATGGTTTGTCACATTTCGGAAACTGAAGCTCAGAAAACGAGTTAGTCTTTGGGCGATAATAGTTCTGACGCCATTTCAAAGTCACTCCCAACCATAACATGTTGCACGAGCAAATGAATGGATTTCCGTGAAGATCAAGAATATTTAACTGTCGAAATAAAGATTCGAATTTTGAGCTTAAACTCGTCAATTTATTATTCGATAAAAACAGAGATCGCAATTCACGAGATAACGGCTCAATTAATCTATAAGGGATCGCCTTGAGGTGACTTTGTTCAATTGAAAGCGAAGCTACTAACAATCCTTGAAATGCGTCTTCACTGAATTCTAAATTACCGATGAAATCGAGTTTAAGATGCTTCAATTTCAAATTGTCAAAAGCTCGGTTACCAATATATAATTTCAGATTCTCCGAAAGATCCAGAAAATCCAATCCACTCACGTCATAAAAGGTTTGAGAGCGAATGATTTGAATATTACTACGACGAATTGATAATTGTTCAATTGAATACTTGGGCTTTGCGAATTTGGAAAAGTTTTGTCGACTGAGAAAAATCTGTGAGAATTTGTGTCCAACCAAAGTGACTTTTTTCGTTTCCTCGTACAGGTCATTTGGTATTCTATCTAATCCACCATTTTCACATGATATTAAATGTTCCAAGCACGGCGTACAGACACTTGGACAAGGTTTGATAAATACAGCTGTTAATGGATTATACATCAACAGTGGCAAGATAAAACTGACTCTAATAAAATAGATCTGTATCAAAGCCAATATTATAACCATTTTATCATAAAGAAAATTTTTAATTTAACATTTTGGTTTGATAATTGAAGAAGATTGAGACTAGATTGTCAAAATATGAATCCAATTGCGAAATGAATGTCAAATTTTTGTAGATATCTGATTTTGGTTAAAGGAAGCTATCAAATTCATTTAATACTTAACATGTTAAACTAATTAGAATAAATTACCTGCATAAATCATTTAATACAATGCTATGGAAAATAAAATCAATTTGCTTAACACCACGATGTTTAAGATGTAGTTAAAATCAGTTTAAATGATTTATAAAGATAAAAATAATCAATTATGATTGGATGGCATAGGTGAAATTTGATTGGTTGCTTTTTAAATATATTTCGAATATTCTATGAGATGCAGAAGCACTGTTACTGAGATACTTTATTAATTTCTACTTCATTGGCAGCGAATGTAATGAGAAATATTTTATTTCTGTAATAAATACTAAAAATAGAATGATCATTGTCAATGACTGATTTAAATCTGAATTTAGATTTTTCATTGATTTCAATAATTATTGATTTTGATTTATAATTGTATTGATCAAGTTAAATAATGAAAATTTGGTTTGATTATTGGTGGATATTTACGTAATTGTGTATTGATGTTTCACAGACAGATTAGTGAGCCAATCAGAAGTGACCGCATTTAATTATTTTATAAGAAATTAATTTAAATTTAAACTAACTAATTCATATTACATCGAAGCGGTTGCAAAGTTTCTTGTTAGTCTGTTCAAAGTAAAATAACCGAAGAAATTAAATAATTATAAATATTTTTAATTAAATACCTCCTGGCAAAATTTCGCTTCTTGTGATGTTAATAATATACAACATTGTGACAGGGTTGGTTAAAATGTTTATTTTTGTACTATCATAATAATAAACAACAGTTTCTTTGGAAAATGTCATCAAATGTTTTGATTGTAATTTTAAATTAATTTTCTAATTATTAGAGCTTTTTATTACAAATATCGGGTCATTCCATAAAAATTGAGTTCATTTTTACATATTTTTAAACTTCAATTCAAACAATTAACCACTATTATTTCATTTCATTTTAAAAAGAAATTCTTTACAATTTTGCAAGAATTAAATAAAATGTTGATTGATTTAAACAATTATTATTTTGTCAAATTAATGGTGAGATAAATTCATAAGGAATATTTGGTCACAATTCTACTAAATTATTTTTAAATTAAAAAATATTTTATATAATACTGTATATTAATTAAAATTTCTCTAAACCAAACGGAGTCACCGATAAAAATATGTTTTGGGACAATTGAGGTGTTTGTAAGTTAGTTTTGAGTGACGTTTTGTGTACGAGTGTTTTGACAGTTAAATAAATGTTGGGGTTCAACAGAAGAGGCACAAAAATGAGGTGAAAATCGATAAAAACACCAAATTAAAAAGAAAAATTTAAAGTAAATATGTTGGGTATTTTGTGTAAGTCGGTATTACTGTCTGGCTCCTTTGTGTTCTTTTCAAAATAAATATACGACCCAACACAAAATCTTTATTTAAGACCGATATAGTTACACTTTAGTTACACTTTTTATTAATTCAACCACACTTGATACAACCCTTTTTGGTCTGCACTTTTCAATAGACTATCAATAAAATCTATAAATCTTCCAACGGGAGATGTCCCTTTCTGGTACGTTCGATTTAAATTATTTATGTGTTACTAACTTTAACGTTTTCTGATCGCTCTCGCTGAACTTCCTTTTTTCCTTTTCTTCGACTAACTGGCAATTTTGTTTTCTTGCCAGTTGCTTTTATACCCACTTGGTATTTGATTTTATTTTGACAAATTAGTCTGGATCTAACTTTCCCCCGGGCTTCCTCTTGTAGATCTAATTCGCTTTAAGGAAATTTCCCTTCCCTTTGACGGCTCGCTCCAATTTAATTTTATTCGGCTAATTCAATTGCCTTCCCAAAATTGGATTGCTAATTCAGGTTCTCTCAAATCGCTCGGGTTTTCCATTGTCTCGGGTTTCCCGTTATCTCGGGTTTCCCGTTATCTCGGGTTCTCCATTAGCTCGGGTTTTTTATTAGTTAATTAATTTTTAATTAATTTATTGTTTTTTGTAATTTATTCCTTCTAGGGACCCCCATTGATTTTATTTTATTATAGTTGAACTCGTCTCATTATTTAGCATCCGCCCATACCAGTTTTCCCCGGAAAATATTCATTTTAAAATTTTTTGATTTTTAATTAATATTTTGTACTTTAAATGTTTATTTTGAATTTGGTGTTTTTATCGATTTTCACCTCATTTTTGTGCCTCTCCTGTTGAACCCCAACATAAACATGACAATTTGAAAGCATGATAAAATTGAAATTTTAGTAAACAAAATTTTATTTATTATTCAAAAATTTGTTAATTGCCTAAACAAAATCGTCTGTAATAAAATTGCGAGTAACAATTCTGTTTAGAAACTTGTTTATTCTTTTTTTTCATTTATTTAATTTTGTATATGTAATGTGGTATTTGTTTTAGTCATAGTTAAGGATTGACTAACTATTAGAATTCGGAATACTTTTGGAATAAAAAATTATTGAAATAGTGATTTTTTTGTTATAAATTGTTATAAAATTAACTAATCAAGGCTGTAAGTGTCTTACTAATCTAAAAAATTAAACTATCTTTTGTTTTAATATATTTAATTTTAATAACTTTGAAAAAATGTTTATAACAATTATAAAGTTGAAGTTTTTGATGAAATGACATCTTTCTTTATAATATAAGCGTGGAAGGGCTATAAAATTTAAAGAGGTATGAAAAGTTTATGCTAACTATTAACCGGGACGATCATCCACTGATTTAGATAAGGGAATAATCCACTACCTATAATAAATTTTAACGAAAACAATAAACTATTTGATTTTACGCTTCTCTATTTATAAAGTCGAACTATCTAATGCATCATTTCGAATTTGAATCTATTATACACAGATTAATTGTATTTTAGGTAAGTACACCTAATTCCAAGATTTAATAACCTCTATAATCTTAAAAAATCACTAAATTTATAGTATAGGTACACAGAAACCTACATGTGTATAAAAAATTAATGTTCCTAAATTTAATAACGTTATTATTGGAATTGAGAAAGTGGCAGAAAAATAATTGAACATACCAACACAAAACACATGATGAAAAATGCATGCAAATTTATTATAGCGCTTTTTATTCCGAAATAAATAACCATTAAAATATTGTTAACATATTGTTAATTATTTTGAAATTATTAAAAATTTTGTAGGAAAATACTTTTAATTTAGAATCGAACAGCTCTACCTTGAACTTCAGAGAAAAGACTATATAATTTTTAATGAGTATGATTAAACATATGAAGATTAATGTGTGCCAACATATTTTAACATTTGGTGGAGTTTAATTATTCACGCGTTTCTGACTGCATGCCACTAATATATCTTTGTGCATTTCTTTTTGAATTTGGTCCTTTACCAGAATTTTCGCATTTATGTCAACGAAATTTCCAAATAAATCATGTGGAAATTTAGTTTATTAAATTATTAAATAAAATTTAATTTTGTTTTATTAAACAGAAAATAAATTCATAAAATGACAAAAAGATTTTTTAGCTATTAAAACTAAGCAACTAAATCAACAAAATCAATCGGACATTTGAAAATTATTTTATGAAATGAACAAAATTTAATGGCCCATTTAGCAGTTTTGTATTTCTTCATTAGGCTCGTTTATTAGGAGAGTCAATTTTTTAATTGCCTCTCAGGTTTATCGAAAATTTCCCATTGCAAACTTAAGAAATTTTACTTTTAAAAATTTTAAAAACCAAATTGAAATTTAATTTTAATCAAAGTAAATTTTGGCAGTAATTTAAAAAATCACACAGTGATGGCTTATATATTAAGATAGGCTGGTGGCGGGCAGTTGACAGAAAAATCTTACAATTATTTAAATATCAAATAAATAAGTTAAAGCTTGCTATGTAAAGCTATGTAAGAGATATAAAGTAAAGATTTCGGAGGTACAATAATTTAATTTCAATTTAAAAAATATAAATTATCTATATTCCAATATTTGGTGGACATTTCGGAAATTTCTAATATTATTGATTTAAAAATTTTAATATTTTAATTTTAATATTTTAATTTTAATTTGAAAATTTAAGCACAGCATCAAAATTGAAATTTGGAAAAATTGGTTTGAAAATGTTATGTATTGAAATATATATTTTTATGCTTTAATTTATTTAGTTATCAATTTAAAAGACATCTTGAGACGAAATATCCTCATAAAATAACCGATCGTTTTTTGGAGACTCTGATCCAAGTATTCAAGTCGAAAAAACTGAAAGAGTTTATAAACGGTTTCAGATCAAGTTCAACAGCCGGCCTGTAGACTATAAGAGTCACCCCACATTTTCCGAATGATCATTATAAAGTTTTTTTATATTGTAAACACTTTATATTGTAATTTTTAGTTTTCTACTTAAATTTAATTATTCAAAATCAAAAACCAAAAAATTATCATATTAAAAATAAAGTCCATAAAAATTAAAAATTTTGCTAAGGAAATAATAAAAATATTTTTTGAGCAACAGGAACAACCTAGATTTGGACGTTTGACGAAAATTGGATTATCTACATTGTAGATTCTTCAACAGCCGGTGACGATCAGGTCAGTGGCTGAATCGAAAGGAAATTCAGAGACACTGATTTTAGTGGAAAGTAAAATAATGTTAATTATTACATATCAAATGGCAGTACTAAAATTTCGAGCTACAAAACCGTCTGTTTCTATTGTACATCTTATTATAATAGTGATGCCCAAAGCCTTTCAGAAAAAATGCGAGGCCAGAAAAAATAAAATTTTTGAGACCCTTCAGTGTTTAAAATAAAATTGTGAAGAAAAAAATACAATTTGTTTTCAGAGACAAACTTTTCATAGAAGATTCCTTTACTTGTTTCTTGCGTTTTTTGCTCGTGGAACCTTTAAAATGTCGCTCAATTTTAAATATTAGCTTAATATTTTATCAATTAATAAAATAATTTCATAAAAATTCACAATAATTTTACTTTCAATATTGTCATTCTTATTATTTTGTGATATTTTTAACATATTGAGTTATAAATTGATATTTCTACAAATGGTGAAAACTGGGCTGTTCACCTTCTCGCCTCCCTCCGACTGGTTATGTTGAAATTAATGCAATATTTATGAATATTTTTTATGAAAACAACGAAAATGGAAAAAAATTTGAGACTTATCATGGACGAAAAACGGAAGTTATTTAAAAATAGGACGTGGCGTGCTTGCATTTTTAGGTAATTATAGTTTTCATTGTGACACTGATACGTTGTAACGTTTTATGCCTGGTAAGGCTTGACATCATCTTTGTTGGACCCTAATTTAGGTTTCCTTAAAAGCAATATTAAGATTAATCTAGAGCCTTTAATAATAAATAATATATAAATTAGATAACTTTTAAAAATAAATTAATTAAAATTTTTCAATTAGTTTATTCATTTAAAATTCTTTCTTTTGTCTCTTTTGTCCGGAATAACCGACGACAGTCCCCAATGGCACAATGAAAATTTCCCAATTTATAATCCCACAAAACGCTGTTTTAAATATAATTAAAAATATTTTTTTCTATATTTTATAATTTATTGTTTAAAATAAAAATGGTAAATTTTTAAACAATATAAAAATTGTAATTTAAAAATATATATTTATTTCGGCGATTTATTTCGGTAATTTATTAACATCTTCAATTTAATAATATTTTTCAATAATATTTTTCAATTATTAATATTTTTCGTTTACAATTTTGTTTGTTTTTATTTTCCTAACATTTCTAATTGAATGACGTTTATGAAATAAAATATTATTTATTAATTTTATCTAATTATTATTGAAAAATAAAATAAAAATCTAAATACATAATTTTCTATGTAACAATGTATGGCTGTAACGCGCTTAATTAATTATTAGTTATTGCTTATTATATTTTATATAAAAATTTTGAATATAAAAATAGATTTTTAGAAGAGAATTATGTCTTGATTTGTACACTGCTAGGACATAAAAATAACTAATTATCTAAATCTAAAATTTAAACATGAAAAGGGCGATCATTTTGACTGGTTATAGTTAGAGCAATCCTCATGCAATATGGCGCCCAAAGCAGTCATATGTAAGGGCGCCTATATTCCATAGATAGTTACTGTTGATTAAATTTTTGGAATTTTTTAAATTAACATATTAATGTTTTATTATTACGAAAACTCATTTTAGATTAACCAGACTCCAAAAGATATTAGATAAGTACAACAAAGTCTCAAAATTATAATAAAAATGACGTTATTTTCTTAAAGTAAAGTCGCACTGTCGTTGCAAGACGATCAAGGTTTGAAACTGGTTTGAGGTGTTCGGAGATTTACAATTGTTGTCAAGATCTTGAATTAGCGTGAAACAGTAGACTTAGTTCATATAAGTTAACTATAAGGGTTTTTAAAAATGGTGTTGGCTCTTATAGGGTGTGTTGTTTAAATGTTCTAAAGTTACCGATAGACTTTTCATTAAACCTTCCCTGAACGCTTCCATGATTATTTTACTTTCTACCATCCGTGCGACCATGGTAACAACTTTTTCTTGTCATATCTTATTGATATATAAATATGACCAATAATCATTCCTAATTTTCGATCTTACCATTTCGTTCATTTATTTAATATTCTTTTCTTTTTGAGCTGGCAGATTTTATTAATGCGTTGTTTCACTCTTAACTATATCAGTGTTTGTAACTTGCTCTTATAATTTTCTTTACACGTGTTTATTTATCCTCAATATGTCGTGTATTTTAATTTGTATTATTTGATGTTTGATCATGGATTTTGATTTGACTAGGTGCGGTTTTCATGCTGTTTTTCCGACGAATTTTAACAAACTCTCAATTTTCCGGTTCTAGGACAATAATAGTCGGTTATACTATCATAAGATTATTGGTATAAAAAATTTGTATTGTTATTTCTAAAATATGGCTCCCTAGACGGTGCCTATAGCGTTTATGTTACAAGCTGGCTCGGATTATAGGTAGTTTAATAATTAATATAAAAAATATATTTACTTAATTTGACACATTTTTACTATTGCAGAGAGAATTAATATAAATGTTACCTTAAAAGTACATAATGTCGATATTATGTGTAATACCTAAGTATTTCTTGAAATATGGTCCCAATATTTAAATTATAGGATATTTATATTAGTAAACTTATTATTTAATAAAAAATTCCCATTAATCGAAAAAATATACAAAAACTGTATTCCTATATTATTCCTATAATAAACGTTAATATATGTAAATATCAAATGTTTGTTCATAAAACACATTAATAGAATAAACGTTATTTCATGATCTATTAATACTTACTATATATATATATATATATATATATATATATATATATATATATATATATATATATATATATATATATATATATATTATTTTATTTCTTCCAAATTTTTCTTCCAAAACATTTCTTCCAATTTCACCACTGATTATTTTATCCATTGAATTAAAAAGAGTTTGAAGACTAAAAATCAGTAATTTATCGATGTTTGTTGATACTCACGAATTTTCGGCACTGCCTTTTTCAAGTGAATTCACTTGCCGAAAATTCGTGAGTATCAACAAACATCGATATATTACTGATTTATAGTCTTCAAACTCTCTTTTTAATTCTATATATATATATATATATATAAATAAATTTTAAACTCCTAATTTGAATGATTTTAAAGTATTTATAATCGAAAAGTATTTTCATTGTAATAATTGATGTTGTCGGTAAATTGCGTTGCAATTGCGGGATATAAAAACGCATCAAAGTTGCATTGACAAATCATGCTGCATCCTTGGCGCATATCCTGTAATGGAATTTGGGTGCGTATTTTGTCGTTTCAATACTCTTTGTACTGTGAAAATGTATATAATAAAGCAGTTAATATTTGCAGTTGTCTCTTTTTTTACTGTATTGAAAATTTCATAAGTGAATGAATTTGCTGTTGCGGTTCGTTGCGTTATTAACGATTAGCCATAGAATTTTAATTCTAATTTCATTTCAAAATCACTGATGCGGCAAGCCGGCTCGAGTTATTTTATCTGTCATTATTCACCGATACTTGATTCTCATATTTTTTCTCATGAAAAATTTCTTAACGAAAAAAATTTGTCACGAACTGATTTTTTGTCAGTCTCAACTTTAACTCACAATCCGATTTGCATTCATTCATGTGACCAACGAGTCGGTTCGGAATATCAAAATTGAAATTCTCCCTAAATCCTGGGAGTCAGTTGTGGAAAATTTTGAAAGCGATAAATTTAAACAATTTTTTATTTTCTTATTTCTTTCGATTTTTCCCTGGTTTTTGAAATGTTTGTTATTGGGAAAAATTGATTATCTTACTGGCTCTAATTGTGTTTAAAATACCAAGTAGGAGGGCGCCATCAATGATTTATTAATTTAACAGCTTTATGCAATAGAGCAATATTCCAACTTGGAATTTCCAAGTGAAGTGTTTTATTAAATGTCTGTTTTTATATAAACTTTCTATGTATCTCATTTCGTAATTATTCGAAATGAAACAACTTTTTATTTTAACCAACATGACATATTTATTCCAATGTTATCTGTAAATCAAGTTTTTACTATCGAATAATGTATAGTTAATTCAGTTTTAACGAAGTATTTCTACAAAAAGTTCTACTCTATTCAGAATTTTAAGAACTTATTTTAAATAAATAAAATTAGTTTTTGTCTAATAATCATGGTAATTTATTAAATCCTAACTCATTACAGCATAATCACACGTAAATATCTAGGACAGTGATGACCAAAGTGTGGCCCGCGTTAGCTTTTTTATTGTCACTCTTTAAACTTCCATATTTGTTAAAGCTTTCGAAATAATTACAAAAACCTTGAAATCAATAATTATTGTTTATTATTAATATACAATCGAAAGAGATCAGCTTTGAAAATAATTAAAAATAAACACAGGAATCGATTACTAAATTCAAATTTAAATATTCAACTTATAAAAGCGATGAATGATGACCCAATTGATTTTGAAAAATTAGTCAAATATTGTGGGCATCACTGATCTAGGATATTAGAGTCTGTTACGTAATCATGATTAGATATGACTTGATTCATCAAAGGTAACATGTAACAACACATTATTTATTATTAAGTACATATAACTGATAAATAAAATTTAAAGTCAGACGGTTTCAAATAACCAGTGTCAAAAAGTCAAAATTTATTACAGATAATGAAATAAACATAGCAACGATTTAATTATTAAAATCCCCAATCAACATCTTTTTTACGATATATTTCATATGATGAATTTATTGTTTCGTTTGTGTGATTAGTCTTTTCATAAATGTTCTTTTAATTGAAACAATTGAGTTGTATTATAAATTACAATTTTTATTTACTAACTTAAAATATTTTGTTATATGGGAAGGCGAAAGCGATGGAATTACCGTAACAGTAACGTATTGAATTGATGAATTTTGGGTGTGCAGGGCACTAGTAGAACTAACCCCAGTTTTAAAAATTATGACATTTAAAACATTTCACATAGCCTCCATTTCTTTCTTTCAAAAATAAATGCTAAACGGAATAAGCGTCTTCGGTTTTAGAGTGCTTGACGAATTTGAGATTTGCTATAACTAATATATAATATCTAGATATTTAACCAAATTATTTATTATTCTGTTAAAAATTTAAAATTTTTCTATTTTTTATTTTCTAGAATTTTTTTTATTTAAAAATTTTCAATATTTTTTGATTTTTTCTTTATCTTTATTATTCTTTTCAGCAATCGTTTAAATTAAAACTAAAAATGGATAGAACTCGAAAGAGAAATGTTCAATTATTATTTTATTATTAATAGTATCATATAGAACAGGCAGGTCCAAATCTTTTCGAACACGGGACATTAAGAAACATTAAAATTCATTTTTAAATGAAAATGTTCAACATATATATGCGAGCAAACATTTTCACTCATGAATAGTAATTAATCCATCGTACAGTTCAGATTAACTGATGAGAATTTAGAAGGGGCCATGAGAGTTGCAACCACAATTATGGAACCGGAATTCAAAAAATTATTGGAAAATATAAAATAACTTCACTTATCCCATTAAAAATTTAAAATGTGGTTCATTTTTAATTTGCTTGTTACTTTTTTTATTATAATTATTATTTTAGTTAGTTAATTTTAAAAAAATTAAAGAAAGAGTTTTACATTATAAGATTATTACATTATATATATATATATATATATATATATATATATATATATATATATATATATATATATATATATATATATATATATATATATATATATATATATATATATATATATATATATATATATATATATATATATATATATATATATATATATATATATATATATGTATAACAATATTTATTCAATTACAATGTGCGCTGTTATTTCATATTTTCATTAAATATATTCATATATAATGACTATTCTAAGTCTTTCTTACGACAAATGTTATTTGAAAATAATTATGAAAATGCTGAAAATGTTGAAAATTATGAAAATGTTCCTGAAAATTATGAAAAATATGAAAATGTTGAAAAAATGAAATGTTCCAGAAACTTATGAAAATGTTTCTGAAAATAATTATGAAAAATCTGAAAATTATGAAGATGTTCCTGAAATTATTATGAAAATGTTGAAAATTATGAAAATTATGAAAATCTTTCTGAAAATAATTATGAAAATGCTGAAAATCATGAAATGTTCCTGAAAATTATGAAAATGTTTCTGAAAATAATTATGAAAAAGCTGAAAATTATGAAAATGTTAAAAATCATGAAATGTTCCTGAAAAATATGAAAAAGTTCCTGAAAATGATGGTGAAATTAATAAGTTATTATGAAAATAATAATTGAATAGAAATAATACTTTGAAAATATTTATTGTCAAACATAGTTTGCATTGAGCACGCAACTACTCTCTCTAATAATAATATTACAATAAATTATATAGGTATTCCGATTATTATTCCGTTTTATAATTATTATGCGATAAAAACGGCTTAAGAATTGTTAATAAAAACATTAAATATAAATGCAATTAACTATTAATATTTAAATCTATTAATATATTTGATATATATTTATAATTCACCAGGTAAATTATACCACGCTACCGCATGTCATCAAATGATCATACAAATATATTCCATAAAAATATGAAAAAATACTACGGTCATAGATTCTATGGCATCAACTACTTCATATGTCCAATATGCGAGACTTCCAAAAGCATTAAATATATAGAGTTTTATAATATTCACAAATCACATTTAAATCTGTTCTCTTTAAATAAAAAGAAATTGTTTTTCAAAATACAACAATCAACACATAATACCACAAAACACATAAATACAAAACCTATAAATAATAATTATAATACAAAACATGTAAATAATAATGTAAATAATAGTAATCTAAATACGAATCTAAATACTAAAATAAATAATATTCTAAATAATAATAAACAGCCTGCTAGTAGTCTTGGGTATTGTACCCTCTCTAAAATTACTAAAATAGATCAAATAAGTTATTTAAATAATATTCAAATAGGTGGTTCAGTAAATAATAAGATAGGCGGTTCGATCGATATTGACGATGAACCTGAAATTGAGATAGATTTTAAGGGGCTAGAAAGAATTTACGATTTAATATGGAAAAAGATAACTTGGTACAAGTTTTCATTACAAATAAAATGAAAAATAAATTAATTACCGAAATAAACGAAATGGGGTCAGTAAAATTGCAATTCACCGTTTTAATTCAGTTCGAGAAAGATGGGGAAATTAGAGATGATTTTTTCTCTAATAGAGCCGAGGTTTTTTCAGATAATTTTCTAGTAGAGGGTATCACCAGATTAAATGAGAAAATAGAAAAATTCACATATTTAGGGAGCGGATGGCGGGTAGTTAAAATCAAAGAGATAGATTTTATATTAACAAATTTACCCATATGAATAGGTTACCTGGACATAGTTACATCCCAACACCATCGGCTTTAAATTCTAAACGTTCAAAAACACGTCAAAAACACTGACGATATGTGCTTTATATATAGTATTTTAGCCCTTTTAAAACCTAATGTAGTACATATAAATAGAAATAGAGTTAGTTCTTATGAAAATTATCTTGACGAGTTAAATTTTGACCCCATTTCTGATTGTCCAATGAAATTATGTGATACCCCTAAATTTGAAAGGAAAAGTAGTGAACTGAACTTGGCTATTAACGTTTTAACTTATAGAACGACCCCATCTAAGCCTATAGAAAACGATGATAGTAACTATATTCCCCATCATCCTCAATTAGATATCATTCACCGATCTAAGGTTATAGGTGATGAACCCATATACTTACTTTTATTGGAAGACGGTGATAATTTCCATTATACCGCAGTTTTTAACTTACAAAGACTAATGAATTGTCACTCTAGCAGTGAATGCGGCGTTAGAATTAAAGTGAACTGGTGCCCCCATTGTCTTAGCAGATTTAGACATAAAAAGGCATTTGATATTCATGTCGCCTTATGCATAAAAAACCAGATAGGAACAACTTTATACACACTACCTAAAAATAAAAACCTTATATTTAGTAATTTCGCGAAAACAATAACCCGCCATTCGTGATACATGCAGATTTTGAGGCAATTTTACCGGGGGATATAATACACCATCAAAAGCATTTGCCAATAACAGCAGGCATGTTATTAATTAATAATTATAATAACACAAAATTTTATTATGAGTTTGTTGGAGATGATTGTGTGTTGTCTTTCTAGCGTAAGGTGGAGGAAATTGCGGTCAAAATTGTCCTGTCATATTACGAAATTAATGGGCGAAAACCTATTCAAACTTTGTTTTTCGTTGAAGAGCGGGCATATAAAGATTCCAGAACCTGTTACCTTTGTAAAATATTTATTGTAGATAGAGTTAGGTATCATTGCCACTTCTCAGGTAAGTATTTAGGTGCTGCTTGTAGGAAATGTAATGTTTCTCGACGAATTCAGAAACAGCTACCTGTTATTTTTCTCAATTTGAGGGAGTATGATTTACATCAAATTTTGAAGTACGGTTTGAATAATTTTCCTTCTTGGGAATTAAATATTATTCCGACTACTACCAAGAAATTCATCTCTCTCATCGCGTACATTAACAAATTGCCTGTTCGTTTTATTGGCAGCATGCAGTTTGTTAATTCATCTTTAGCAAAAGCAGTCAAGACTCTTTCCGATCTGCCTTTAACTTCTTCTGTTTTTGATGGCGCAATTGTTCGAGCAAAAGGTATCTTTTCTTATGAATTCGCTACATCGCTTGAGATTCTGGAATCGACTCTTGAACTACCTCCGATCTGGGATTCTGTGTCTAATGATGAGTATGCATTAGCCAAAGTTATTTGGACTCAGCAAAATTGCAACAACATGTTAGATTACATGTTAACTTACCTTAAATTAGACGTGTTTCTCATCGCAGATTATTTTCAACACTTCCGTGAAAAGGCCATTGCTTACAATGGTCTTGAACCTCTTAATTTCTATGGCATTCCCGGTATGTCATAGGCCTCAGCGCTTATGACATTAACGGAACCCATTAACTTCTGCAGGACATGGAAATGTTTAATTTCTATGAAGGAGGGAAACGGGGTGGGTTAACATTTGTTAACAAACATTATGTTGCTAGTTCTGAAGACACAGAACTCTTGTACACAAAACGGGACTTCAATATGTGACAGTCATATCGACTCATTTGAATGCGTGTGTTTTTATTGAGACAATATATGTTAACACTGTGCCAAAACTGCCTAAAAATGTTTTTGATAATATAGAAGCAAATAGTATCACTATTTTTCAGTATATTATAATTAAACATTTTCGGTAAAAAATGTCCAAATATTGTCATTTTCATCGCTCGTGGGGGAGCCTAAGATATCAACTTATCAAGTTAAACTTTTAATATCTTTTAGATGACAACACTCCACGTCTTTTCATTGCTATTCCAAGTAAAAACTCTCAAAATGATTTTTTTCTCACTTTTCACTCCACTCTATTGTACATAGATATTAACAACTTGTATGGTTGGGCCTTAAGCCAAAATCTGCCTTATGCTGACTTTGAATGGGTGTATGACAATCTGGATGATGTCTTGAATGAATGTATGAATGATGATATTGAAAATCTTCCATATGGGTATACTATGGAAGTGGATATCGATATCCCTCAGTGTGTGCATGAATTTTTGAATGATTTTCCGATTGCTTCGGAAAAGATGTGCCCGCGAAATTCGAAAGTTGAGAAGCTGATGCTCACGCATTGGCCGAAGAAGTACCATGTTCTTCATTGGCGACTTCTCAAGTTGTATATAGAATTGGGGGCTATTATTAAAAATGTACATAGGGCAATTGAATTTAAGCATGCACCCATTTTTAAATCGTACATATACAAAAACACTAATTTACGAGCCAATTCTACATGCGAGCTGCACAGAGATTTATATAAACTATTTAATAATAGTCTGTATGGGAAATCCGTGGAAAACCTTAAAAACGGATGAATTTGAGGCTATGCAATTCAGCTGAAAAGATGATTGTATATGCTTCAAAACCCCATTTCCGAAAATCTATCAAAATTGATGATGATCTGATTGCGGCTCATCTGGATAAAGATTCTTTATGTTTAGACAGGCCTAGCTATATTGGTCAAACGGTGTTAGATTTGTCTAAACTGAGGATGTACCGGCTTCAGTATCTGGAATTGGCTAAATATCGTTTAGAGTTTAACTGTCCTATAAATATCGTTGCCGGTGACACTGACTCCTTTTTCTTAGAGATAAAGCATTGTAAGCTTGACACTCTTTTGCCGGCAATGATTCGTGATAATCTTTTAGATACTAGCAACTATGACCCAAGACATCCCTTATACTCGAGAAACCTTGATTCTGTGATAGGGAAGTTTAAAGATGAAAGTAAAGGTCTCGGGTATAAGGAGTGGGTTTTCTTAAGACCTAAGTGTTATAGTTTGTTAGGGGCTAAAGATCATTTAAAAGCAAAGGGAGTCAAATTGATAGGGACTGAAATTGGGCACCAGTCTTATTTAGACTGCTACAACAACAGTGTAGTATATACGGTGCCACAAACTAGAATAGGGACGCGTAACCACCAGCTTCTTACGTTTAAAAATACCAAGATTGCATTGTCAAACAACGACGACAAACGATTATGGGTGAGGAAAAATAAAACAATATAACTAAATTGTAAAAAAAAATGTTTGAAAATATTTTTATTCTTCCATAATTCAGTATGAAAAATGTATTTCTAAATGATAAAATTTTTCAAAATTAGATTTTCTTTTTATAGATATCCGAAAATTTCCCATTGCCGTCTTAAATTAAATCAAACATACATTTGATTCTATGTGAAACTAATCAAATTCTCAATCCGTAATCTAATGAGATAAAAAGAAATTCAATTTAATAGTTTGAAAAAAATCCGGATACCGAAATGAGAAAATTAAAACGAAAAGTTTCCGATATTATAGTGTGTAGTGGAAATTGAAAAATATCATTATCAAAATCCTCTTTATGAGAGAGACAACTCCCTGGAGAAATTCATCTTGTCAATTAGTAATAATAAAATTCATTCTAAACTATTTGATAATGATGCGTACCAGGCGGACATTCCAACATGCAAATGAGACCCACTTCATAAATAGCTTTTTTAAAACTAAATTTTTTATATTCAGTTTTAGCCAAGCATTATTATTAGCAAAATCAGTTATTTTCCTCACCTTCGCTCAGTTTTCATTTACAAGTCTCTTTATCTTCATTCCTTTTTCGATTATAAATCAATGAAGATGATTAAATTTGTAAATGTATTATTATTATTATTATTATTATTATTATTATTATTATTATTATTATTATTGTTTAAATTTAAGACACATCAGAAGAATTTTATTGTAATTAGTATCACAAGCTTTATTTGAACATTTTCTAATTAATTCATGAGCCATTTGCATTGGATGATACGCTGACGCAATAGCAGCACATGCATAAGGAGAACTACGATTTACAATACCTTCTTTAATATGTCTTTCAAGCATTTGAACCATAACAGGGTCCATGATTTTACACAATGTACGTAATGCTGGTGCTCGAAAAGCCTGGTCCTTGTCAATAACATCTCGTTGCAGGCTGCTTGTAACAATTATTACATTATCGACAATAGATGTCATTTCTTTAATGACTAAATACACCATTCGACGAAGATTTAGATCTTTGTTTTGAAAAAGTTTAGTCATTGCAAAAAAAGCATCAGTTGCTTCAGCTCGACTTAATTTGTCACCTCTTGATATAATATAGAGAATTCTAGTTAAGATTCCACTGCATTTTTTAGGATTTAATGGAGATTCGTTAAAAACCCGAGCCTCTTGAAGTACTGCTGACTTATCTGAAGATTGATAAATATTTCCACTACCTTCATCATCTTTCTTATCTTTCTTGAAAGCATACATTTATTGACGTGGAATACGAATATTTCAGTCTTGAACGCAAAAATTCCAATCGAGTTCAATTCATTCCAATTCCAGAAAAAAAATATAACTCTATTGATTCAGCCAAACAACTCTGAATCAAATCAAAATCAAAAATCTAATTAAAAAAATACATTATAACATACCTACTTCTCGCGTCTGTGTGCGCACACCAACAAAATTCAATCTAATCATACCGCGCACACAGACGCGATATAAAAAACGCCAAACAAACTGCCAGTCAGAGGTGGGTGACATTCCCCCTCTGACTGGTCGAAACAATTTTTATTATTATTATTTTTATTATTATTATTATTATTATTATTATTATTATTAATATTATTATTATTATTATTATTATTATTATTATTATTATTATTATTATTATTATTATTATTATTATTTTTATTTTTATTATTCTTTTTCTTATTCTTATTCTTCTTCTTCTTCTTCTTCTTCTTATTATTATTATTATTATTATTATTATTATTATTATTATTATTATTATTATAATTATTATTATTATTATTATTATTATTATTATAAAGCTAACTTCATTCTATTTAATTTCAAACAATTAATCATGGTCGTAAAACTTTTATGTCCTTGCTCATAAAACTGTAAAATACGTAAAACAGATGTTTATATTTTTTCCAATATAAAAATGATGTGAATAAAATTAATGATGATGATTCTCAAATTATATTTTAAAAATAAAATAAAGTATATTACAAAAAAACATTAATTTCCTGTATATAAAAGGCTGACAACATTTACAGAATATGTAAATTTATACTCATTGGCTTGTTTTCCGTACATCTAAATGAAAATTATAAATTTAGATCATTTACTTCATAAATTTGCTACATCTTACCGAATATTATTAAAATGAGGTCTTCGAAAAATTATCACAAATCCCTTGATAACATCAAACCATGTTCCTTTTGTAAGTATTAGTAGCGTTCGTATGAACTCTCCAGCAATGCCAACAACTTGTCCGCCAAATTGTCCATCAATTTTTAATATATTTCAAAACAGTATAAATAAATGTTATTGAAGATTGTCCACAAACCTTTATCATATTACAACTAAAATTAAAAATCCTCAAATTTAAGTTTATTTTATTTCCTAGTACAAAATCGCTCAATTAACTTTTAATTAAAATTATAAATATTAAAAAAATTTGTTAAAATTATTTTAAATAAATTTTATTTTCGAAAATATTATAAACACTAAATTAATTTTTTTCATTTACTTTTTAAATTATTAAAATTCCATGACCATTTACGTTGAAATTGCGCGTTATGGATATCGACTGATATCTGTACCAAATGTCGATGTGACGTTCATAATACGACGAGTGATTTTTGAGGTGTTGACAGTTCTATCAATAAATTGCATTTTCAAAAGCTTCCGACTTACTTATATAACATATCAACTAGCTGCGAATTGCTTTAAGTCGGTCTACCAGCGACAATAGATTTTTGTAATAAATTTTTATTTTAATATAAAAAAAACTTTATTTGTTTTATTATACTTAATTTTTCCAAATTTTATTTATTTATTACCCATATTATCTGTAAATATCGACAAAAAGAATATATTTTTCAGTACATGTAAATAAATGATTAATTTTGCAATCCATAATTTTTAGCATTATAAATATTTATAAAAATTTTAAAAATAATAGTAAATTATTAACAATAAATTTGTTTGATAAAATTGTTATTTAAATAAAATCAAAAATTTGAAATAAAAATCAAAATAAATTATGTAACATTTTTCTGTAAAAACAAACTACCTAATTTTGTTGAAATAAAACTAAAATAAAAAAGTGGCCATTTCTATTCATAATTGGGTATTCGCTCCATCAATTTCCCAAACCAGTATTGGAATTGACGGTTATCAGAAAAAGCTTCCTACGTTCTTTCCTTCCGATAAAAAAGAAGCAATGACAATGTCAACTCAAATTTTTAAAGGTTTCTCCGATTTTTCAACATTGACAAACGAGAAAAAAAGAAGAAAATTTCGATCAATTAACAATAAATGAAAAAGCTTTGTTTTATGAATGACGCTATTGAATGAAAGAGATGCGCTCTATTGCAGTCCACAAATGTGTTCTGAAACCGATGATGTCGCCTACAAACCAGTGTAGCCAAATTATTTCACCATTTCTATCAATTATTCATTTTGGTTGTTACGTTTTGGTTATTTTTGTTCAATGGCGCCAAAAATTGAGTCATAGAGACAGCCATATCCAATAGTTAATCTAAATAACATCTATATCGGTATTGTCGCCATTTTCATAAAGTTGTTTTAGTCAATCATTTCTATCATTGAACTATAATTAACAGCAAAAACAACTAATATTTTGTCCCTGATCTTTTGACTGATGTTCGATCAGTAAGCAAGCCAATTTCTCTTTTCAATCTGGATTATCACTTCAGCATCATATAGAAATACATAATAATAATAATAATAATAACCATATAAAATTCAATTCAAAATTTGAACTGTACTATTGAGATTTTGGTATGTAATTAACAATTAATGTTGGCTACTTTTGCCAGTAAATTAAAACAAAAGTCATTATTAATTAATACAGACCATCGATGATGACGACATATGTCATGATTTATTAATGGAATGTTTTTAATTAATTTTCAATATTCGATTCAAGAAAAATAAATTTTTTCATGAAAAATATATAATTATTATATTATTTTGTTTGAAATGAATATCATCAAAATATTGTTTTATTATTTGAATATTATCAAATTGCAAAGGTTTTAGCATTAGATTTAAACAATATTTTGATGCGTCAATCAATGAAATTATATGTTATCATAATATAATTTTAATATTAATTAATAAAATGTATCTAATAAACATGTATTTATACACAGATGATAAAAGCTGTGTCGAAATATCATGTATCTTATATATTATTTTGATCTAGTCTTACAAATAATAATATGAAAATTATTGAATTAAAATAAAGATTAAAGGTGAATTAAAAGATATAAACATAATTCTTTAATAGATATATACCGGCCTACCAAAAGTATCCAGTCACGCAATTATTTACATATTGCAGTTTATAGAGAACGTCTGCAGTGGAAATATGAACAACAATGGGAACAAAGGTCACCAACACCATTACCATGCTGCATGCGCACATGTACACACACACTCACATACACAGACACACACTGAATATGACTACTCACATCGGATTCACAACAGTGATAACACTGAGTCATGTTAATGAAGGATTGTCATTTTTTTAGAATATGGGTCTTCGGAGAGAGCTTACAGACTTTCAGAAAGACATTATTTACAGATGTTACCTTTGTGGACAAAGTAAGAATGAAACGGCAGCATTGAATGATCATCCCAAAGGAACTATTAACTACTTTCTGAGGAAGTACCACCAGGAGCAGACACATGTCAACATGCAACGTTCAGGCTACCCTAAACTTTTGAGCATCCGTACACAACGGCAGCTGAAACGATTTATGGTGGCTCATCGTTGGTTTCCACTGTCCAAGTTAGTGTTGACATTTAACAATAGCCCTGTGCATGCCAGTATGTCCACCATTCGTCGTGCATTACATTTTAATGGTTTCTATGGCAGATACTGCACAAGGAAGCCTTTGATTACAGAAACAATTCGTCTTCGTCTCTTAAAGTGGTGCCGAGAGAGAAGGATTTAGACAGCTGAACAATGGGGCTCAGTCATTTGGAGTGATGAATCACATTTATCTCTTTTCAAATCTGATGGACAGCAATCCTACTGCGTCGTGTAGGAGAACGATTTCACCCTGACTGCATTCAGCCAACTTTGAAATATGGAGGAGGCTCCATCATGTTTTGGAGTCTATTCTCAGCTCGTAGAACTGGTCCCTTGTGAAATGCAGCAATCACACGACGTCAGTGGAATACCGTGTCATTCTGGAAAATAAGCTTGTTCCTTTTCTCCCAGAAATTGAGGGGATCATTTTCCAACAAGATAATGCACCAATCCATATTTCGCACATTATGAAAGAATTCTTTCTGCAGCGCAGCATCAAAGTTTTGGATTGGGTTCCATAAAGCCCTAATCTGAATCCTATTGAATTTCTGTGGGACGTCCTTGGTAGATGAGTTCGCAAAAGAATTCCCATTGCCCGCAACGCCTCCGAACTGGAAACGCATTTGAATGAAGAATGGTCACACATCTCTCCTGATTTCCTGGCAAAAGTGTTGATACAATGCCTAAACGAATGCGCCTTGTTATCCTGAAGAAAGGTAATATAATGAAGTACTAACTCTCTCAGCACTACAAACATTCAGTATTCGTGTGTGTTTGTGACATTTGTTCCCATTGCTGTTCATTATAGACTACAATATGTATACTTTTTGTAGGCCGAGGTATATATATGTATATCATAAGTTCATAAGTAACTAAGTTGAAATAATAATTTTATGTAAATGTCATTTTTTGATGCAAAATAGTTTTAACAATTTTATTGAAAACCCTGTAAAATTTCAAACAAGCCTCTTAGGTAAATAATTTTTCTTATTTAGTTTTGATGGAAATTTATGGTCCAATAAATCCCTAGCATTCAATTTTACCAATTTTAAAAAGCGTTAAATTGAATATAAAATTTTAATTATTCATCAGTTCTACGCGCCGTAAATGAATCTCTGTGGGGTTATTTAATTAAGAAAAATATATTTCTCTTACTGGTTTTTTTTTCAGTATTTGGAAAGAGTTATCAAATCTTGATCATATCAATACCTTACTTTGCGTCCATATTTCTTTCTACAAAAAATGCTACGCAAACTGAAACGACGCAAATTGAAGTAGTAGTTTTTATGTATTTTTCATCTGAAATGATATTTGGATTTCATTTTTAAGTTTTTATATTAATTGTTTCACAATAATATTTTTTTGATATTTTATTAAAATTACTGAGAATTATAAAATAATGCAAAATTACAAAAATCGCAACGCAGAGTGAGGCATTTGTGTAAATACTTCAATTATATATTATTATTTTCGGTTAGAATTGTCCTTGTTGCGTTTTTCAATAGGAGGTACANCGGTTAGAATTGTCCTTGTTGCGTTTTTCAATAGGAGGTACATCAAACTGGATTCTAAATTTGTTATCTAATTAAAAACAGCTATCAAAATTATATTCACTTATCTATTCAAAAATCAAAATTATATATATATATATATTAGGGTGGGTCGAAAATTTTTTTTTTCTCCAAACATGCCTAAAAAGTTGTGCTTATGCTAGAAAATGAAATATCCCTGCAAAAGACTGCTGTTTAAAAGGGTTTACAGGTCCCAACTTTTGTTTGTATGTATTAGTACTATCCCAGTAAAAATGCTCGCACATGTGCCATTGTAAATTCATCCTGCAAGCAGTCACACGCTTGCAGAAAGACCATTTTTGACATGCTCTATTCACAAGTCCAAGCTAACGCGTGCATGTATAGAGGTTAATTCACGGAAGCACCTTCACACAAGCACTCACAAAGACAATTTCTTCTGAACAATACTAACACACACACTACACTCAACACATAATCCACATGGATACTACTAGTCAGTCTAAACTCAGATAATTTAATTTGTTTCGATTGGATGTCAAGTGTTTGCTGGACATAATTAAAAAAGTTAACTTGATGATTCACTTTTATTTTGCCAGAGCTGAGTACAGAAGAGCAGTTATGAAGGGACAGAGAAATAAGCAATTTCGCAAAACAAGAAGTAAATCACGTCATTGTCTGTTTGGTCAAACTTGTGAACTACCCAGAAACCAATTACCTACTTGTGAAGATGTGTTTCGTGATTACTGTTACAATGAGAAATGTACGCAATTTCATACTGGCTTTAACGAACAAGCAACTCTTCTCGCAAATAAGGTGAAGGAAATTTATATGAAGGCAAGTATCCCAACTGTTGAGTTCAGTAGTATTGTGGTTCGTGTCAAGCGACTAATATCAAAAGTGCGTGAATTAGAGAAGTATCCAGTATGCAAGAGGTCATCTGCCAAATTTCAAGATAAGTTAAGCTCGTTTTCCAAATTGTTTGACATATGTTGCTGCAAATGTTTTAATGATGGTGCTCGTGGAAGAAGTCAGTGTACATGCCGATTGGCCTTGAAAATTCCTACCTTAGAGTGGGAGTTCTGGATTGACCAACAAACTACCAGAAACATGAAAATCGGAAATACGGACAGACAGGAAACCTCAAAATTGAAGAGAAAACAAACGAAAAGCAGCCCTACAGGAAAAGGAAAACAAATGAAAAATGAAATAATGGACACTGAAGTTAACGATCTACATCCGACCTCAAGAAGTGACACGGAGAGTGAAGCCGCTAGTGATGAAAGTAAAGATAAGTTAGACAATTCAACAGAAAGCTCAGAGTCAAGCGTAGAAGAATGTGATGAATTTCAAAATAGAAGACATTATCCTGAATTAAGTAAAGCTGTTGACAGATGTGGTGTGAGCAACAGAGACACGTGTTTGCTAGTAAACGCTTTTCTGAAAGATATGGAACTGTTATCCTCTCAAACAATCATCGATCCCGCAAAATTACGACGTCAGAGAAAGTACTGGAGGGAGAGAGAAATTGAACAGCATTCAGCAGAAGCGAAAAACTTGATTTGCCTCGGTTTCGACGGGAAACAAGATTCCACCTTACTTCATAGAAGGAT
The DNA here is from genome assembly GCA_959609185.1 of Schmidtea polychroa. Lineage (NCBI taxonomy): Eukaryota > Metazoa > Platyhelminthes > Tricladida > Dugesiidae > Schmidtea > Schmidtea polychroa. The sequence goes on along the minus strand of CAUHTR010000476.1, from coordinate 72,542 downwards.
CCTAAAAGAGGAGCATTATGTGATTGTCGCCTTTCCAGGGGATACATATATCGATCATGTTGTACCTCAAAGTAGTAAAGCTGTGGATATTGGCAAAGAAATCATGTCAATCATCGTTAGCACGCAGTCCTCACTGACCCTTCAAGCAATTGTGTGCGATGGAACCAATACAAACACCGGAAAAAATAATGGAATAATCAGAAGACTCGAAAAAAGCCTAGGGCGACCTCTACAATGGCTGATATGCTTGTTGCATGCAAATGAATTGCCATTCAGGAAGTATTTTTCAGTCGTCGATGGTGGAGAAACAAAAGGTCCAAAAACGTCATGTGGTGAAATAGGAAGCGTTCTTGATTTTGATCCAAAAGACAAGCCCGTAGTAGCCTTTATGTCCCTTCCTGGAAAGGTCGTAGATATTAGTGAAAATGTCAAGAAAGAATTGAACACTGATCAATTGTATTTCCTCAGAGTATGCTTGGCAGTCCAGAAAGGGTACCACAACAACAAGGATGTCCCTTTTCTACAAATAGCACAACCAGGAAATTTGAATCACAGTCGCTGGCTAACGAAAGCTAATAGAATTCTGCGACTATATATGTCCGAAACTGCTCCATCTGAACCTCTCATGCGAATAGTGAAATTTATTCTCAATTTCTATGGACCGTCATGGTTTTATATAAAGATTCACTCGTCATGCCAAGATGGTGCAAGAAATATTTTTTATATGCTCCAACTTCTGCAGGATTTGGATCCATCAGACCAAGAAATCATCTTTCCTGTCATTCAGAACAACAATTACTTCTCACATCCAGAAAATATACTCCTAGCTGCTGTTGGTGATGATGATGAAGAAATCAGAAAGTTTGCAACAGAAAAAATCATAACTGCAAGACAAAATTTTCTCCCTTCCGAAGTGATTCGCACTATGGACAAGAATACTGTCTTTCTTCAGTCGTCTGCTACATCATATGCTGACATGATTGACTGGACAAAATGTAATTTGACGCCTCCCCCTCTTTTATCTCATATATTGGATCATGAATTGAAGATGAATAAGAAAATTACATTAGAACAATTTCCCTGTCATTCTCAAGCCGTTGAAAGAGCCATCAAAGATGTTTCTTCTGCCAGTTGCAAAGTGTTTGGTCACAAGTCCAGACATGGTATGGTACTACTGTGTAAAAAATCAAGGAAGGAATTGCCCAAGGTGCAAAGCAAAGCTGATTTCATGTGACTTCTTTTTATGCCCTCGCTAATACATTTCTAAACTTTTGGCTGGATGTTTTTAATAAAAAATAATTTCGAAAGTTGATTTTTGTCTTTGAAAAGGATAATTCAAATTTGGCCCTTCCTAATCACTGACGTTGTCAGGATATATTTCAATGCGGGATGAGGACACAGAATATACTATCTCAGCCCAAGAGAGTAAATAATATACTTATAAGCTCTTAAGAAAGCTACATCTAAATATGGACAAAGGCGCAAAACACATTCCGACACTAGCCAAATTACATTGTTTTCACACTTATGTTGAACTGCATTTTCGGAGAAAAGTTGGGAGCAGTAAATGTCCATAAATCTAAGTAAAATGGTTTGATTCGATTTTTCTATACCAAAATACAACTTTTTAACCATGTTTCCTTTCTTGAACTCAAAATTTATTAACATTCGACCCACCCTAATATATATATATATATATATATATATATATATATATATATATATATATATATATATATATATATATATATATATATATATATATATATATATTATTTAAAAGAACTTTTTTTCCAATTTCACCACTGATTTTTTTCTATTGTATATATTAAAAAGAGCTTGAAGACTATAAATCAGTAAATATATCGTTGTTTTCACTTGACAAAAGGCAGTGCCGAAAATTCGTGAATATCAAAAACATCGATATATTACTGATTTATAATCTTCAAGCTCTTTTTAATAAATGTATATAATAGTATAAAATTTTTATAAAATTTTTAATAGAAAAATTTGAATTAAATATCAATTGGATATAAAAATATAAAATATAAACTAGTTTCAAATTATGTTTTAGAAAGTTGAGTGTTGAAATTTTAAAATGTCTGTTAAAATTGTCGATATCAGAATTATTGGTTGTCTCGAAAATATTTGTGTCAATATTCGTGATTGTGAGATCATTAGATTAAATTTTGAATTTGAAAATATGTTTATGAGTGTCGAGTACAAATATTTAATGGAAAATAATTTTAAATAAATTATTTTGTTAACCAGGAATCTGGAGTTTTCCGTGCAGTACGTTATAGCTTTTAACAATGAAAATAAAATTTAAATAATAAAACAGAAACTTTCTTTACTAGTTCTTTTAGTGGATGATGTTTGAAATATTGCACAATTTTTCTCAAATTCGAAAATCCTCAACTACATTGATACGTACTTATCTGATAACAAAAAACCATTAAATTTTACTAAGTGCAACCATAATGCCTGCCAAACTCGTTGAATTTGTTCTCCCAAAAAATTATTAATGTATAATTATATTGTATCTTTTTGAGGACTCGCGTCAACTTAAAAATATTGGATTCATTTTTTTGGGTTATTATTTATTGAAGTCGGCACTGATTCTGACTCCTCGAATTTGGTTTCTCAGTTGATCAAATAAAATCCAACACAGGATAATTAATTGAAACTCAATCAAAATCTTTACGATAATGTTAATCACACTTTTAATCTGATCTTTTGACAATAATTTCAGGATAAGAATCTCAATGGGAAACTACCTTTATTTATCTATCAACTTTTTGCTTGTTTATTTGGTTGTCACTTTGAGTCAGTATGCTTCACTCTTCTTGTTTGTTGCTTATTTCGTTCTTCGACCAAATAGCAATTGGTTATTAATGACGTTCCCTTTTATAGGTTTTCTCATTCAAATAATTCAATTAACCAACATCAAAACAATTTCATAAAAAGTATTTTTAGAAAAACAAAATAATTAATCAGGCGACATATCACCTTTATGTAAACAGATTATTTGCGAAATTTATTTTGAGGGAAACTTATTATATTATTTTGTCTATTACCGCTCGGGGTTTTCACATGTCTCCGGTTTCTCACATAGCTACTAAATTATTTATTTATTTTTTAATTAATTTATATTTTTCGAATCTTTTTCTGGAGACCTCCCCACTGTGATTTTATATTATTATATCCGTATTCGTCTCATCATTTGCCATCCATACACACCAATCCCCCAGAACTACACTAATTTGTAATTTTATTAAATTTTAATTAATTTATTAATTTTGAATTTTTATAAGTTTCGCATTTTATCGATTTTCACATTACATTGCACATCCAAATTTCTTTTGAGCTAATAAACCCGAACCTCAACGAAAATATCCATTTCTACGTTTAGAAATTCCTTAATTAGTTTTCGATTAACTTTTGTGTATATTTTTGTCCAACCCCAATAAGTTCATAACGAAGATGAAATATAAATTTGTCAATCATCATTTGTCACCTGAAACTGTTTCAAGTTTCATTAAAGTTTTCTGGACGTAAACTCATTTGCGATTCTGAAATTTTGATAAAACGCGCGTCAATTGCGTGGCGCTTTGATTCAGAGTTTGTGCAAAATATCGCAAAACTCAGTTTCATTCTAAATAACAAATATTTAGACTTAACGGGTTTTTGTTAATTGTTTTCATATAACATAATATACATATTTTTAAATCATCTATTTTCGACATAAATTGTATTGTTTTGTATTCATTTTTAAACCTTTCAGACCATCAAAATTATTTTGAGCAGAGCTGTTTCTCACCCACAGCGTTACACTTATAAAAGTGTTGAGGTCCATAAATTAAAATAAATTGAAATGAAATTTAGGTTGGTAATTTAAATAAGAAGTGAGGAAAAAAGACAAATAAAAGCGTGATCATGCACAGAATTGATAGTAAAGGAAAGTACAATGGAAGAAGTATTAGGAAATGGCAAAAGCAGTTACGAAAGGCAAGAATCCGGAAATCCGAGAAAAATCAATAAATTGTAAAATCATCGAAATCAAATGGGGAAAACGGGACAGGTATAGAGTAGCTAATGGTCAACAAGATGATGATTAGGGATTTATCAGAAAATGGTTAGGAAGGGTCGAAAAGCATTCAAATGTGTAAAAACAGAAAACATTAATTAATTAATTGGCTAATAGAAAACCCGAGCTAGTGGAAAACCCGAGTCAATGGAGAACCCGAGATATGAAGGAAACCCGAGCTGGATAAACAAGAAGAAAAGTAAACAGAAGGAAGATTTGGCCCCATTAGCTTGACACAATGATTAATTGGAAAAGAGCAAGGAGAAGACAGTGCGTGTAGAAAGGCCGGACGGGCCATTAATTATCTTTGTTCGTTGGACCATTATGAGTGACAGCTGAAGCAGAAACGTGGAAGCAAATGTCAAGTGAGAGATTGGCTCGGCAATAACCTTTTGTCATCCCGATTTCGAAGAGTATATAAGGAAGGGGAAAATCAGAGCAAATCGGCATTTTGCCTTAGCTAGGGTTAAAAGAAATCGAGCTTAGGAAAAGGCAAAAACGAATTTAGTAGATTAGGGAAAAGAAGAGATAGAATAAGAATAAAAGGGTGAAAAAGGATCAAAACAAAGAGAAAAAGGAAAACGTTGGTCAAGAGAACCTAAGGAAATAAAAGGTGAATATTATCTTTATCAAAGCATCAACACCGAGCGGAGAATTGGTCAAACTCGAACTGTTGGACTATTTATTATTGATTGTGTATTGTTGAGAGAAAATATATTTTTGATTTCAATATACGTTGGGTCGTTTATTGTTTTGATTTAAAGGACACGAGGAGTCAGAGGTAACCGACGTAAATTAACTGAAAACCCAACAAAAGTAAAGTGTGAATAATCTTTCAAATACACCTAAACCGCGATTTGCCTCGTTTTCGAAGTTGCTTCGTTAATTAATATTCATCATTTCAAATATAGAATCTTTAAGTTCAGAATAAAAAAGGTATGCTATTTTAAAAATTATACTGTGAAATTTATTGAATTTTTGTTGTTTTAATTTATAATTTTTTATGTTATTTTATTTAATTAATTAGGTCTTTAAAATGAATTAAAGGATTTAAAAAATTATCAAATATAAAAATTATAATTTTTATGAATTTAGCGAACTTTCGTTTTAATTAAATAATTTTTTAAGTTTTTTTTTAAATGTACCGTTTAATTTATAATTAATTAAAGTTTTTGTTAATATTTATACACTTATGGTATAAAAACATGTTTTTATTAATAAAATTTGGTATTTTTCATGAAATTTACTACAAGATACCAATTAATGAAAAACTTGTATAGACACATACGATAAATGATTTCGATTTGCATCGTTTTGATTTGCGTCATCTTTCTACGGTACCAATTAATGATGCAAATCGAGGTTTAGGTGTATTGCCTTATATAAAACATTCCAGGCAATAGGATACAACAGGAATAGGATACACTACTAAATTCCAAATTAGGAAATCCCATAGTAATGATTAAAAGAAAATAATAACACCCATTAAAAATTTCGAATTAGAATGCCTCTCAACAAACGGCAGATATCCTCATCAAATTCAATGAGTGACTAAGCTAAGTTGAATAGGCATAGTTATAGCATCACATATTTGGAGATTTTTAGACCCAGTCTGAAAACCTAGCGTTGATTAAAAAGACACTGCATGTGAGAGTGAAGGTGACAAATCCTTACACACACAGATAGGATAAAACTGAACAGACCACATAGAAACCGATGGCAGTTCCTTGCAGACATAGATATGCAATATTATATCACCATCGCAGAAAATTTCCACTCTTGAACATGCCGTGAGATAAGAGCAGTACACCAACGGAGCAGAAAATTATAGTCAGATAAAAGAGGGTATAACATGAAAATGATTTTAGCAATTATAACGAAAGTACCTCAGAGCTTTGTTGACTTACTGCAATATTACATTCAAAGCACTGAGGCAGTAATACCTAACATCTTCATATTTATCTTGAAAAATATTAATGATTTTCTCCTAAAGCAACGATGGATGATATCAAGATATTTTGTAGAGCGCCTGGAGATCCCGAAAACCCCAATTACAACGTATCTCCAACTGGTTATTGAGAACACAAAAGAAAACTACAATTACCAATTGCATATGGAAGCACTGGATTTGATTCGCGAAAATATGCAGGTAATTTATGATCAATATTATTATAATAATTCCTTTTTTAATTTATATAATGATTTATTTTCACAGAAATCTATAAAAAAATTTTAATAACCATTTAAATAAAAAAAATCCTATTAATTATTTAAATAACAATATTTTTTTAAAAATAACTTATTATATAAAAATAATTCTTTAAATAATTTTTACTTTTCTCGAATAACAAAAATTAATTAAATAAAAATGCTTTTTTTAATAATCCTATTAAAGAATTAAGTAGTGATTCTCTCTGTGGAAATAATTTCAGAAAAATGCCAAATTTAAAAAAAATTGACATTTCCGAATAATAACAATAATTATTTTAATGACCATAGTAATTTATTTATTAAAATGCTTGACTATGAATCAGTAAATATATCGATGTTTTTGATATTCACAAATTTTCGGCACTGCCTTTTTAAAGTGAACACACGTACTACAAATGAATAATAAGATAATAATAATAAGATACACCTAAATCCGAAATATAAAAGTTCATATAATGTAGGGTTTATCTGTACCTTTATCGGTACCTTTATCTCGACCGATATACGAAACACTCAAACCAATTAAAAAAAATAATAATTTAAATAAAAAATCAATTTTATAATAAGTGTATCTATAATATTTATTTAAATATTAATATTAAATGTATAAAACGAAAAAACGAAAACATAAAATTAAAATTAGCACTTTTTATTTCATAATATATTAAATAAATATATCAGTCATTATGAAAGAATTATCACTTCTTCTTCCAGATATATTTTTTGTTACTTTTGGCAGCCTCAAGAAGCTTTGGTTTAGTTTTCATATAGTCATAAAATTCTGAGCAAGACATTTCAAAATTTAATTTCACTTGTAGTTCTGCTTTAACAACTTCTAAATCTAGTCTATTCCGCTCATCAGTCCAAATATTTCCCATTATTGAGAACACTCTTTCAGTGTAGGCGTTGCTGATGGGAATAGAATATACAAATTGCATTAGTTTGAGCAACATTTTACTATCCGTTTTTGTAAATATCATTTTCCATTTTTGAATTGCACAGTCCTCCATACCGATAATGTCAGGTAGAATCGGTTTTATAGTGGCATATTCTTTATAGAGATCATCTAAATTAATAAAATCATTTAATTTCAGGTCCTCGATACACAATTGTAGCTGTGACCATTCAAAATAATTTTTTAATTCTAAAATTGATAGATTTCTAAATGGAGAAGTACTTGCATTAAAATATCGTACAATATATTCAACCGATCTGTCATAAAACTCGTTAAATTCAGTTTTTAATGTTGCTGACAATGTGGTAATTTTCTTAAACCAGAATTTCTTTGAAACCATAAAATTCGTCCTTTCTTCTTTGATTTATTTGGTCAATTAAATCTTGTATTATTGCATAGAGCAGTCATGGTCAACCGGTGGCCCGCGAAGCGTTTTGATGTGGCCCGGACACAATTTTAAACATCAAATCAATAATTGTCTTTTTTAGAATTCATATTCGAATTAAGCATGTTTTTAATTTAAAAAATTGATTCTAAGTTTACTTGAATCATGTCAAAACGAGTTATATTTATTTAAATGAATTTATTGTGGCCCGTGATAGTATTTTTCGAAAATTTGGCCCTTCGATTGATTTGGGTTGGCCGCCACTGGCATAGAGCATTGGGGAAGTACAGGATTTATTTTCCAACAACAATACCTTTTCGTGGAACAAACCAGCTGCATGGTGTACAAAATATAAATAAATTTCTGCTGGACTAATTTCATAATCATCACCAATTTCCGAATCTCCATTATTTACCACAAATTTCCAAACTAATTTATCACAATTTTTTTCACCATTGCTCAAAAAATATGCTTTAAGAGCTGGCCACTTTTCAGCTAGTCTACAAACTGCTGCATATAAAAATAACCATCGAGTAGGTACATGTCGAAGGATTTGCGCCCATTCTACATCTACAAATTCACAAAAAGACTTAAGTGATTCGACATTCTTTGCTGACGAAGAAAATTCGTTGTGTACTTTAATTGTCAGTGTTTCGACATCCATACTGAAACATTTTGATGCAAATTTAGCAGCATTTTTTATTACGTGGCAAAAACAGTTTGCAGGTATTAGATTTGGAATAGATTTCTTTAAGTGGTACTTACCATAGTTAACAGCAGCATTATCAGCCGAATATGCAGAAACATTTTTAATATTTAAATTAAATTTATTTATAATTTCTGTAATTTTTTCTGCAATTTTCAATGATGTTTCATCTGGATCCTCATAAAATTCCAGAACTCGATCTTGAATACCTATCGAAGGATTACAATATCTTATGTATAGTGGAAATAATTTTCTATTCCCTTTGTTTGACGCATCACTTGCTATTGAAAAAAAATTAGAGGCCAGCTCTTCAAGCATAACTTCAACGGAAAATGGTTTCGTTCGTCCACATGTCATTTTTTTTGCAATTTCGGAATCATGCTAGGTTTTTCGAGCTAGTTTTATACCACAATCCATGGATAAATATGAATGATTGTGCTGGTTTCCGTGGTAAACATTTGCTACTTCAGCCAACACGGACATAGGTAATGAACCGGAAGACTCGGAAACAAAAATGATTCTAAAATTGTATTTTTCTTCTGTATACCTTGATTTTGAAAATGAGTTGATGATTGAGCGTGTTTTTACAGCTGTAAAGCTGTCCCACTTGATGGTAAACATTGTCATACAAATAAAACATTTTTCGTCCTGGGGTTTATCATGTATTTGACGGAGCCAGCCGTAATGTTGATCCCACTCCTGATTGTAGCAGCATAGCCTTCTTTTTTTCCCTGCTCTGCTACTGCTGCCGAAATTCAATCCACTCATTTTCTTAAAAACATAAAAAACAACAATAAATTATTATTGAACAAATATAGAAGTATTATATTAAATTAATATACATACTTCTGTTTTTTGAGATCATAAATTATGATTTTTTAGCAGCTAAGAAATAACACAAGCAGGCAGCATGAAGTTGATACAGTTATACAATATAATAACAAAATAAATAAATTTAACACCTACCCTACTGAAAATTTTTAAGAGCACAATATTTACCCTTCAGACAAATTGAAGAAAACTCGTTACAAAAACTTAACTTTAACTTTATTAACAAACAGGTAGTGGCATTAAGTTAACCTAAAACAATATTTTTAAGCTAAATTAATTTTTTTTAATTTTTTTACATGGAATTTAATTAGTTGATACAATAACCGAACATTTTAACGTTCGGTCTGGGTGCCAAACGAACAACGAACAATTCATTTGATTACCGAACTGTTCGTGCGAAAACCGAATGGGTGGTAAGCCTACAATAATGTAATAAAAAATCGATAAAATTATAGTATAAGAACACACAAAATTGCCTGTGCCGTAAAAATTTAATGTTCAGAAAGTTAAAAGACTTATTATAGGAATTGAGAAAGTGACAGAAAAATAATTTTACTTACAAACACAGCACACATAATATAAAATACATGCAAATTTATTATAGCGTTTTTTATTCCAAAAGTTAAAAGTAATTGTTAACATATCATTATTTTAAATATATTAAAAATTCATGGGGGAAAAAATTTAGATTTTGAATCGGACAACTCTACTTTGAACTTTTCGAGAAAAAGACGACAAAACATCGAAAGATCTATTTATAAAATATTTTTGAAGTTTATATTTCTTTAGATTTTCAGATATTTCTCTGGAAACGCTACCTTTTTGCGAAGGTGAAGAATTTTTTCATTTAATTACAAATAATTCAAATATTTTACAGTATATCAATTATTTCTTATCAAACGACTTTGTGTAAAGGTAGCATTTCTAATATTCAACAAGGTCCATCGACATCTTTGGATTTACAGAAAAAAATTAGAAAATAGTAAATTTTAATAACTTGTATAAAAAAATAATATTTTCATAGAATTACATAAAATGACAAAATTCGTCTTATCAATGAGCTGGAGAAAGAAGATTACAAAAACTTAAAAAACTACGCCGCTTCTTTCTTAAATGTCTTAAAAAAATAAATGTGTTTGGTGATTACTTTATTTGTTTATAGTAAACTTACATTTTATAGAAATAATTTCAAATAAATTCATAAAATGTCATAAAAATCGTAAAAGAAAATTCTGAAAATTAATTAAAAATAATTTATAATCAAAATGTGGACTACAAGTAATATTTAAGAGCTTGAATAATGATCTCATAATTATATAAAATCAAAATTCAGCCTTAAAAGATACTTAAATTAAAAAAACTTACTTGTGAAACCATTAATAAAATTGACTAATTGAAGTACAAATGTAAATAACTCTCATAAATGGTGAGTCAATCACTGATGAACACATCAACGTGTATTATACTTAATTCCGAAATTTAGAAACTTCTATAATCTAAAAATAATCAATAAATTTATAGTAAGAAATTTATGGTTCCGAAATTTAATAACTTTATTATAGGAAATTGTGTAGGTGAGAGAAAATAATTGAACATACCAACACAAAACGCATAATTATCAATGCATGCAAATTTATTATAGCGTTTTTTGTTCCGAAATAAATAACCATTAACATATTGTTAAAATATAATTATTTTCAAATTATGCAGGATAATACTTTCAATTTAGAATCGGACAACTCTACCTTGAGCTTCAGAGAAAAAGACGAAAATACATCGTAAAATTTAATTATAAAATAATTTTGAATATAAAATTTCTTTAGATTTACAGATATTTCTCTTACACTGCCTTTTCGCGAAGGTGAAAATCTGACAACGTAAGATTTATTCATTAAATTACAAAACATTAGAATTTCCAGAAAGAAATTCACAATTCGTAAATTTAAATAAATTAAATTAATATCGTTAATGATTATGGAATGCGTAAAGGATACAAAGTCAATTTGTCTTGATTTTCAATACACAATATCCTGGACGGATTCGGAGCATATATAACCCAACAGCGAAGGAATTTGATGTGCACCATACCTGTCTGAATGGCTAAAATTGAAATGCACTGAAGCGGAGAGCGAAAGGCCATGAAAAAACAGCAGATGTTGATCAAGCAGTTCCAAGTACAAGACTAAATAGAGATATGAATCTTGAAACTCCACGTAAAATATCTATGCCGGAGCGCTGACAAGAGAGCAATGATTACGAGATTGCAAATGGCGTGCTTTAAGGAGAGCAAATCGAATTATTTTCGGTAGTTAAATATAATAAATGAGTCTTGACATCGTCAAAGTCGCTTTCCGCATGGGCAATCAAAAAAATGCAAACCCGATTTTTGGTAATGAATAAGACGGAGTCCTCACAGAGGCTCTTATTCCAGATCATTCCTGAAAAGAATTTGAATATTGAGGCAGGCTCTGTGACGCGCATCATCATCGAAATGAGCGCATCATTCAATACAGTACAAACGCTTAACAATCAACGGGTATGGAGTAACAGACAACAATTGTATCCTGGGTTGCGCTGGAAATAGGCCGAAAGGGTAAATGTTGGTTATCTGTAACCTACCAATAATCAAATCTTAAAAGCCTAAATTTAACCCATGTACAAAATTTAATACAACAACACAAGTTTCAATTATTTATTCAAATTTAAAAATAAGACTAAAAAAATGAACAAAACAAATACTGTTAATTAGTTCAAACAAAAAATCTTTGTTTTAAACTTATCTTAATTTTCACTAGACAAAACAATGTATTATAGGTATAATTTATACATATTCTAATATGTTATTATTAATTTGTTAATATTTATGTAATTTTCCCATGAACATTATCATTTTATTGTTCTCAAAGCCAATTGTAATAAAAATACATTTTCTATCCTTAGTTATTACAATTTGCAATAATAAACTATTTCCTTTTTTGATATATTGAATTTATCCATAACCAGATTCCCNCTCCTCATTGCATTTTCGTTTCGGGTTCTAGACTGCCGATAGAAGGTCTTACGTCATTATTCCTTATCTATTCTATTGTTACAGTGTTGTCATGTATTCATTTAATTGTGGTCCTTGTTATTAGATGTTTTCTAATGTTATCTTCCAAAATTTCGTGCAGAGATCCGCCCTTATTTTCCAGTTTATTAGTTATTACATGTTTTTTGTAATATTTGCAGATATTTTATTTCCCAGTTAATAAATGTCATACCTTATGTTCTGCAGTACCTGTGAAAATTCAACTTGTTCTTCAAAAAATTTGAGCAGGGATCTGTCTTTATTTTCAAATTCGAACCTATGTCCTCTGAAACGAACCCGTCTTATGCTATTTCTATTCAAAACAATACTCCAGACTGTTTAACATTCGCTATCCATCGCCACGAGTTCCAACGGTTTACGAACGTATTCCGATCTGGTTACATTAATAAAAATATAAAAATCATATAAAATACCATTCATGTAAACTTTAAATATTAAAACTTAGAAGCAAACGATAAAAAGAACTAACAAAATTTAACAATTAACTAAACCAAATTGTATATAAAATTTTATTAGCTTATAACATTACATAAATTTACAATATATAAAAATACCAAATTTAATTCAATCTTACGCGCTGGCATAGACCGCAAAACAGAGCTAATATTGAATGTCAAAACAAGTGTTTACACTGTCTGAAAATCAGTCTAATTCCACGTAAAAACTAGCATTTTAACTGAATTTTTCATTGGTATTTATACCGATTTTGATTGTACGCCTGCGCATTTTCTGCTGCTGTATCCCATTAGAATATAGTAGAATTTTAATTACTTTTGCATGCATGTATGAGTGTGTGCAATTATTTATTTTTTAATTTAACTGATTTAATTAATTAATTATTTAACTTTTTTTATTAATTTTAATAATTTAATTTTATAAATTTTAAAATTTAAATAAGTTTGGTTAATTTTATTTGAGTTTTTATCAATTTAAACACTTTCATTCGATAAATTTCATAAGTTATATTAATTAATTAGTACTGACCTTGGTTTTTATTTCTTTGTTTAAGTTCTTTTGTTTCATTCCTTTTTCTCCTTTCTCATTTCTTTTTACTTCCGTTTTCTTTTCTGAGTTCCCATAGATCATCCCGTTTGTCATGACGATCTTCCCCCAAGTAATTTTTTTTATTTATTATACTATTTATTATTTAGGCATCCTCAACATATTGAAAAGTTTTTAGAATTAAATGTAAAGTATTTCAGCCTACCGTTTGGGGTTACTTTAGAATTCAATTGAAATTTATTCTAATTAATATCTTTTTTTAATTTCTCCCACATTATAAAAATTATTAACAATATTTTCTTTATAAAATTTAAAATATGTATTAGATTCTTTTGTTTAATGGAAATTGGATAAATTTACTATAGAAAGATTTATTATTAATAAATATGTAATATGAATAAAACAAAGATATTCAAATGTTCAAACTAAATACAAATATATGTGAATAATATTTCACAATTAAAACAAACAATGAAATAACAAGCTCAATAATTTTAAAGGATATTAATTGTTGTTAGATGGTAAAATTTTAAACTAGCAAAATTTTTAATGGGGAGCGAAATAGACAACAACTGATTTGGATTTGAAAATATTAGAATTGTAAATCTATGAATACCCTCCCCCTGGGGATTATTATTGAGGCCTAAATCATCATTACCAGTTATAATGTGTGATAATAAAATTATTAATTATAAACAAACCTCCATCTTTCGATTTAATCTTAAATAAGACTTCTTTATAATCAACATGAAAAGATTTTCTAAAAGAATAGAACGCATAGAAAATAATAAAGAAAAAGGAAATCAGGATCCTTATAATGTATAAAAAAACTTTAAAGACCAATTTTAAATTTGTAAGTTTTATAATTTATTTTTACCGGCCGGTTTAAATCAACATAAGCAATGTCAAAGACCAAAAAATAGAAACTGTTATAATAAATTGTAAAATATTACGTCAACTTGTACATATCATGAGCCGTTTATAGGCCATAGCGATTAACTCCACCATTTGATTTTTTTTATTATTTGAGTACCTAAGCACTTGATTGATACATAATTTATTATATTTAAAATAAATTTACCTAATAAATAGGCACAATGTCACTAAATGTTTATTTGAATTTATACTTTGAAAGTAATTTTAAAGAGTGTATATTATTACAGGATTACTGTTTGATTAACTTGGGATTGTATTGGATTGCTTTATAAATTTGGTTGGGATTTGTATTGAATTAAATTGGTTGGTACTTCCGTGTTATCTTACCCCCAAAAATTAAATTAAAAAAGAACACATAATTATTATATTTATTTTATAAATCACAGTTACAAACTCAGCAAATATTTGTAAAAAGTTTGTAAATGGTCATCCAGGTGGCCAGAAAACCACAATGTCGTTGAGAATAGTGTCGAACACATCGGCACTGTTGCTTAGAACACGTTTGCGTCACATAAACTCACATAAATCACAGATAGCCTTAATAAATTCATTTTCAATAATGTTCAATAACGTCATCAATAAAGTATTCTCTCATTTTTTATATTGTTATTTTAATTGTATTTTATAATTTAATTTTTGGGGATAAGATAACACGGAAGTACCAATTGGTTTATTGACTTTGTTCAGCATAAATGTTGACCTGTACTTGTTAGGGCCTATTCTGTAATTCTCATCGAGCTGAAAATATTTTATAAGCCTGTTCATGTTATCTAATATAGACAACGAAAAATAAGATCTCCCATTGAAATTTTTGTTGATGTTTAAGATCCCCTGATAAATGATAGATGTACGAGAAACCACTCAAAGTCTCTTTCGTTAATTTATTTGTTAGCTAATCAGGAGGGGAGCAAAATGATTAAATAGTATGGATCGAAAAAATAATAATAAAGATAAAATTATCGGAAATGATTATTATGAAATTTAGTATTAATATTAATTGATGAAATAAAGGATTAGAAAGTAAGATGGAGGCTTCTCGATACTTTATTATGCAAATAAGGTAGTGTCTAAAAAAGAAATTTTTTAACAGATGGATTGGGAAATGTACACAGTTTTCTTGGGCCTCAAGCTCACAATAGTGAACATTTTGAAAATAACCACAAAAAAAATTAAATATTTCTTTTTAATTTAGCTTTTAACAGATGCTTTTTATGACATACTAGATGGGGTACACGACGTTGCACGATTGAAAAAATAGTAAACATATTCAAAATAAAGAAATTTATTTCAATTTATTCATTTAAAAAAATTATTTAAAAAATATATAAAAATTTAATTAAAAAAAGTACACATAATTTATATATCACCTATGATAAAGCTTGTCGATAGACTATATTTTTGGTTTGTCAAAAATATCCAGATAATACCAGAACTGTTCCTCCACTTAGTATTGTGTTTCCTTTTAAATCCTGAAGAGTTGAAGCATTTGTACACTAATCCTATTTTATAAACCTAACATGATCTACAACTTTTATTTGTAACGTTGTTGCCAAATTCACCTCCTTGGGTATCTCTACTGTAGTAAATCAAGGTGACCCTGAGTAGGGTTAGGGTAGTCTAGGGGTGGTCACCTGGGATTGAAACAAAGTATATGACCTGTCTCGAGTCAAATGAGGGTCACGTGCAAAATTTCAGCACCCTAGGTCCAACAGTGGTGAATTCTATGGGTAACAAACAAACAAACTTTCATCTTTATATATTATATGGTTACATATAAATTGCATAAGGAATTTATAGACATCCTATATATCAATTTTCTTAATGAACTTTCTGCCTAAAGCCTGTTTTTGAAATCATATCACCTCTTGCACAATTCCATTATTTACAGGCTAATCTGATGATATTCAATATTGCTAACGGGTCAAAGATAAAATAATTTCTATATATACTTTCCACTACAACCATGTCCTTATATTATCCGGTGCTTGCAATCAGGGAAAGGGATCAATACAATACAAAATTATGTATAAAATTTAACTGAAAAAAACAAATTAGAAATATTCATCCAAATGAGATTTCATATTGTATATTTATACTTGGTAAACAGTGATGGAAATTCGGCAATACATCCATCATAAATAAATGCGGATCAATCACACAAACCCGACCACCATCCAAAAGCAAACATCATCAAACTTGGAGCTTAATTTTAAATTAAAAAAGAAAAACATTAGAAAGAAAATTTATTTTTGGTTTTGATAAAATTCGAATTCTGTTCGACAAACTGCTGAATTTCTTCTGGCAATAATTTCAATGTTTTGCACCTTGGATGGTCTGCTATCAGCTGCAAAACTCGGAACGCCCGGTCAATATCTGCAATATCGAATTGAATCGATGGATTTGTCCAATCAATGCTCGATTGGATGTCGACCAATTCCGAACTAATTACCCGTTCAAAGAAATGTCGAAGTAAAGTAATGTTTCCTGCAATCGAGCCCAAAATATCCTCTAACGGTTTCCCTTGATTTTTGAGCAGTTTTTTAAATCGTTTGTATATAATTGATAGCGTCATTACAATAAATTCCTCAAAATTCATGCCACTATATGCTTTCAAGCATACCTAAAGGTTACGAAATCACTTTTTAAAATCTCATATTTTGGAAAAATTAACGCCAATCAAAATGAAGGGTAACCAATCAAAACGAAGGGTAACCAAATAAAATGGGGTAACCAATCAAAATAAAGGGTAACCAATCAAAATGAAGGGTAACCAATCAAAATGAAGGGTAACCAATCAAAATAAGGGGTAACCAATTAAAATGAAGGGTAACCAATCAAAATGAAGGGTAACCAATCAAAACGAAGGGTAACCAAACAAAATGAAGGGTAACCAATCAAAACGAAGGGTAACCAAACAAAATGAAGGGTAACCAATCAAAATGAAGGGTAACCAATCAAAACGAAGGGTAACCAAACAAAATGAAGGGTAACCAATCAAAATGAAGGGTAACCAAACAAAATGGGGTAACCAATCAAAATAAAGGATAACCAATCAAAATGAAGGGTAACCAAACAAAATGGGGTAACCAATCAAAATGAAGGGTAACAATCAAAATAATGGGTAGTTAATCAAAATAAGGGACAATGTGCCAAAATGAGGAACATAATGGTCAGTGCATGTTACCGATAAAAATCTTTATCCGTGTTTTAATATTTACTCGAATATACAAAGCTTAATCATTAAACCAAAACCTCACTTGGCACTGTTCAATATAACCAGGTGTGTCATAAACATCAGCTGTTTCTCGTTCGACGGCATCGAGTTGAGAGCACAATTCCTCCCATGATGAGCATACATTGAATCCGTTGATCCAGTTATGGTTCAATGAAACACAGTCAGTTATATTTTCCACTTGATGAAACCAGCCGCTCGGAACGAATATAATTTCCCCTTCTTCTTGAATTATATCGATATGAGGAATTTTATCAATATCAATGAAATTCCTAATGTCATTTGTATTGGCTGGGATTTCTTTCTCAAAGCCTGGAGGGAAAATAATCCATCGCTTTTTGCCTATCACGTTTGCTGACCAACTATATGATTTAAGTACGTCGACATGAAAGCCTGTCCAGGAGCCTTTTACACCGACATAGACAAACTTGTAGTCATCGATAACATCCCGCCTTATATCAGAGAATTCATTGAACCAATCACTTGAAAAATGATTCAATTGCACAAAATAATCGGAAGCGTTTTCATTACCTAAAAAATAATGCCAATCTTTTAAGTATAACAATCGGTCATCTTGTTGTAATTGAAAATCATTCCAATAAAACAAAAATTCTTGTACAGTCATATCGGACTTTAAGTGAGAATCAAAATAAAATCGATTACAATCAGCAACCAACATAGTTTCGGTCATTTTAGTGAATTGGAATAAATTTTGTAAATTAATTTTAGAGTTATCCTTCCAAGAAATTCTACATTTCCAGTCTGAGGTAAAATTTTGGCTAAAGATACATGGCTGGTTTTTGATTAAATAACTTTATATTAATTAATATTGACAACAAATTGAACTAGAATACTTGAAATAAAAATCTTCCGTAGTTAAATTCGAGAATTTATCAATTGTTATAATTTGACTGAGATAAATTTTAACTGTAAAATTGTAATTTATTGATACAAAATTTACCTCATCATACAAGATCAAAATATTAAGGCTATGAAAAATTGTTTACTTATTAAAAGATAAAAATAAATAATACATACAATTCAGAATAAAAATTAATTTAAAATAGAAATTTTAAATAGTGATAAATTCAAACTGATTATTAAAACAAAGAAAATAGAATTTCATATAACATGTGACTTTGAATTTTTTATTTTATAATTAATATAAAACAACAAGTTCCTGGAAGCAATGATAAGCCACTAAATTTTTACGTTTTACTAGATAAAATTTATTTAAAATTTTTTTAGTTCTTAGAGTTATGAAAAGTTGTTTGTTTAAATATTATTGAATTTAGCGTGTTATTGGAAAATATATTTTAATTGCATTATTATTGATTTATGAAGACATCATAACTGGCGACCACGCCAAGGAAATCAATGCGATAGGGAAAAAGAAAGGAACTAAGAATATGTTATATTCCTTGTCAAAACAAGCACGTGAGATGCTAAATTTTAATGTAAGAAAGTTTGACGGAAAAGTTGGATCTGAAGCCGAACTTTGGCTAAAGGATATTATGGATTGGCTGAGAATAGAAGATCAAAGCCTAGTAGACGCATTGGATCTTTTGTTGACAGATGCGGCATCGATGTTATGGGAAGCGGCGAAAATAGCGAAGATGACCGATGAAATGGCAAAAGAGTGGTTTATAGAAACTTTTACAGTAAGGAAAACCATTACTAACAAGATTGTGGAACTAGCTCAAATTCAGTAAGAGAAAGATGAAAGATTCCAAGTCTTCGAAATACGAGTAAGAAGTTTAGTTAAAAGTGTATTTAGCTCTGGAATGTCTGATGAACAGATTGTTCGAGACATTATTTCAAACAGAGCGAAAAACGATAGAGTAAAAGAAATATTCTTATCAAGGAAAGTGACAAGTTTTGAAGATGCCAGGGATATGGCAAAAATTCAGGAGAAGATCGAGATGACGAATGACAATAAATTCAATATTGATGCCATAAGAAGAGACTCTTACGCATCAGTGATGAAAAATGGTAAATTCGAGGATAGACGAGACCAAAGAACAATTTTGAAGACAACTGCACATCAACGCGACGAACACCGAGAGATTAATCATGAGAGGAATAGACCTGGTAATGGTCGGTTTGTACCAATTGTAAATGAAGACAAGAATGAAAATGAGCGGTATAGAGGACGATATGAGACAGGAGAACCAGAGAGAAGAATACCTACAGTATCGCTTATAGATATTGCAAGAAGGTTATTTAATGACAGCAAGGGAAGAGATTCGCCTCATCCAGTGAAGCTGACACCAGGTCAGTGTTTTTGTTGTGGAGAAAAAGGCCACCGGCGTTTTGAATGCCCTATAAAAGACAAATGTCTAATCTGTGGAAAAGAAGGTCATGGCTTCAGAGATTGTTTTTTGCTTAAAAATAGAAATGGATATCAGAAGAGAGTGGCATGTATTTACGAAGAAGATCACGAAAGAAATAATGGTGATTTCACAGAAGATTTATACAGTAATTACGAAGAAACGATAAAAAAAATCAATGGATAAACCAAAAAACAAGGACGATCCCATTGCTTTCATTTCGTCAGTGGGGTCGACACAATTATCAGTAGAAAGAAGCGAAATGAAGACATGATGCAGAAGATGTATGAGACGACAGATAGAAGAAAGTGGAGTAAGATTGTAATAAACATGACGGCGATTGACATGCTTTGGGACTCTGGAGCGTCAGTATCAGTTATGAGTGAAAAAAGTTGGACAAAGATTGGGAAACCGAGGTTGAAGCAGAGCACAATTTCTCT
This sequence comes from Schmidtea polychroa, assembly GCA_959609185.1. Taxonomy (NCBI): domain Eukaryota; kingdom Metazoa; phylum Platyhelminthes; order Tricladida; family Dugesiidae; genus Schmidtea; species Schmidtea polychroa. The sequence goes on along the minus strand of CAUHTR010000476.1, from coordinate 52,339 downwards.
TATGGAGTATTTTCGACGGGAATGGAAAGACCGTTAGGGGCAATGACGATAGAAGCTGATTGGAATGGGAAAAAAAGAATTATTAATGTTATAGTTGTCAAAGATATACGTCCAGATTTCATTGGGGGTGTAGATACAATGGAGAGATTTGGTATTCGACTGGTAAAGGTAGACAATATTGAAGCGTCACAAGTAGGGAGGACATATGTGGACTCACAACGAGAAGAGAAAGCATTATTAATGCTTGGAGACAGGAAGAATGAGCCGTTAGACATATTGCTACGGAAGTTCAAAGGTATTTTTATGGCTTCAACTTTTGATCTCGGGTTTACGAAAGTTGTTCAACATGAAATGAATATAGTAGGTGGGCCTGTAATGTTACAGCCAAGAAGACAACCAATGCATTTAGAACAAAAGCTTGACGAACTTGTCACAAACTTATTAGAAGCGAGAGTTATTAGAAAATGCAAAGTGCATGGAACGCGCCACTAGTGACTGTGGCTAAGAAAGATGGATCAATAAGGATGTGTGTCGACTATAGAGGGTTGAATGCGATCACTGAAAAGATATCTTTTCCAATGCCAGATACACGATTTCTACTGGATTGTCTGGCAGATTCAAAATATTTCACATCCATCGATCTAGGTCAAGCATATTATCAAGTAGGAATGGCGAAGGAAATTCAAGAGGTCACGGCTTTCAGTACAAGGCAAGGACAGTTTTGTTTTAACCGACTTCCTTTTGGACTACCAACCGCCCCTGCGACGTTTCAAAGAATGATGCACTCAATGTTGGATGGAATATTATTTAAGGGTGTTGTTGTCTACCTCGACGACATTCTTGTCTATGGAAAAGACAAAGAGGAACACAATAACCGATTAGAGGAAGTATTCAGAAGAATTCAACTAGCGGGGTTGAGAATTAACCCAGAAAAATGTAATCTGTATAAAGAAGAATTGACATTCCTAGGGCACACTGTAAGTGCAAGTGGGATAAAAACGAACGACAAGAAGATTAAAGAGATTCAAGATGCAGAAATACCAGTATGCGCTAAACAATTAAGATCCATTTTAGGTATAACCAATTACTATAGGAAGTTTATAAAAGACTATGCAAAAATTGCGGAACCTCTACATGCAGCTACGTCCGGCTGTGAGAAAAAGATTAATTGGTCAGAAGATTGAAACAATAGTTTTGAATTACTTAAAACAAAGTTGTGTGAAGCTCCAATTCTAGATTTCCCAAGAATGGATAGAAACTTTATTCTGGATACAGATGCTAGTTTTGGGGCCATCGGAGCAGTTTTATGTCAAGCTAAAGAAGATGGTACTGAAGTGGTAATTGCATATGGGTCGAGACACTTGACCGCGCATGAAAAAGGTTATTGTGTGACTAGGAAGGAGTTACTGGCTATACACGAATATGTAATGTATTTTAAACAATATCTATACGGAAAGTCATTTGTAGTACGAACGGATCACAAGGCATTGGTTTTCATGAGATACACAAAAAAACCGATAAGCCCGCAATTTCAAACCTGGCTAGCCAACCTTTCCGGATATGATTTCGATCTTCAATATAGGAAAGGAGAGGAACATGGAAATGCGGACGGAATATCAAGGATTAAAGGGATGTTATGTGCACAATGCCAGACTAGACATGAAGACGCAAAAGAAGAAAAAGCCAGAGTAAGACATATCAGCTCATTACAGAAGACTGAGTCGATGACAAAACTCTTAGAAAAGCAACAAGATGATGTAGATTTCATTCACATGACAAGAGTGTTACAGGGAGAAGAGGAAAAAAGATGACTTGAATAAAAAGAAATTTCCTTTCAATTTGCATAACAACATAAAATTAGAAGATGGGTTTTTATTATTAGAGAAGAATGGTAAAGATGTCATCCTGGTGCTGATAGACTACTCGAATACGTTAGTTAAAGGAATGCATACTGAAATGTGTCACATTGAAGTAAAAAAATTAATTTGCTATATGAGCAACATATTTTTTGGCCAAACATGCAAGAAACTATACAAAACTGTTTGAGAGTATGTGAGATATGCTGCAGAAGGAAAATAGTGCAGGAGAAGACAAAGGAACGATTGTTGCCGATAATAAGTTCAGAATTTTTAGAGCAGTTGGTCATTGATATAGCACACATGAAGAATGGTGGAGTGTACAAGTATATGCTAGTTATCATTGATCGTTTTAGCAAAATGGTCAGTCTGACCGCACTGGAAAGACAAGACGAGAGATCGATTTTCAAAGCCATATTGGAGAAGTGGATATACCGTTTCGGAAAACCGCGAAATTGTCTGTCAGACAGAGGGAAGAACTTCGATAGTGGTTTTATGAAAACAAATCTAGGAAGACTGGGTATTACGCAACAGTTTAGTTCACCATATCAGCATCAATCTAACGGTTTAGTTGAGAGAACAATACGGACAGTCAGAGACTTGCTGGCAACATCATTAGCAGGTGGACTAGGAGAGCGAAATTGGGCGGAGTTACTTCCTCGAGTAGAATTTTGTATCAACGTGACACAACAGAGCGCGATGGGATTTTCTCCATTTGAAATTGTTTTTGGGAGGAAGATTAGCTTTCATTCAACATTGCCTCAGACGACATTGGATACAGTTGAGATACATAGATTGGTAAGAGAGAACAGTGAGAAAGCAGCAAAACGAATGAAAGAGATGGAAACAGAGAAGAGAACGAATCGATGTTTCACGGTGGGGGAGAAAGTATTAGTTCGGAAAGAACCACAAAATCACGACAAAGATGGACTACAGTATGATGGTCCTTTTGTCATATCAAAGTTTTTGTCAGAACACCAGGTGGAATTGAGTGACGGGACGACAAAGAAACTCAGACGAATTGAATGGCTTAAGAGATGGGCAGTTCCTTAAAGAAGGGGAGAGTTATGGAAAGTTGTTTGTTTAAATATTATTGAATTTAGCGTGTTATTGAAAATATATTTTAAATGCATTATTATTGATTTATTGATTTTATGAATTTAGAAGTTGAAGACATCATAACTCTTAGTTATCCCGAGAAATGGGACAGAAAGATTCCGAAAGTGAACTTATGACAGATATTTTAATAGAATTTTGAAAACATTTTTTTTAATCATATAAAAATTATTTTAATTTTAAAAACAAAATTGTTAACATTCTCATACAAAAAATCTTTTTTAAAATTAATTTCAAAAGTAAATTTAAATTTAAAAATTAAAATTTGTTTTATACAAAAAATTTTACAAACAACATCACCAAATATTAAATATACAAGTAAAATTTTTTAAATACATTCAAAATCCCTGTAGACTGGGCACTTTGAATATTTATTATAGGATTTAAAGATCTAATTAACAACGCCTCGCACGTTTCTCATTCCCAGTAATTACTCAAATTCTTCAACAAGATATTAAAATCAGCAATACTTATTTTTTTACTGGTACACTTCCTAAAATGATCACTAATATGGGTCAATCCATTCCGTCAGCAATGCTCAAGAACTCGAGTGCAGAGATGACGGGCAGTATCTCCAACGTATGAGGCATTACACCCATTACATGAAAATTGATACACGAATTCTGAACACATACCAACTGGAGTAGGAGACTTATCAGTGAAGATGCTACCAAACAATCCTAAATACATTTTTAAGGATCTTATGCATGAATTCTCTGAAACCTTCAGAAAAAGGTAATACCAACACATATTTTTAATCAGTTTTTAGATCGATTTTTTTCATCTTCCGAGCTTAACAACATATTAACTTCAACATCAATTACTTTCAGATAAACTTGTGCAAGGATCATGAGTATTCAACATCCAATTATCAACCATCTCTCTTGTTTTGCGACCAAGAAAAGATTTAGAATATCCATTTTTACGAAGCAACATAAACAGAGAATCAAGTTTTGTTTTGATTTTGTCCGATTGGACAACCGGAAGTTTATTGTAATATATTTAAATTTCTTAAAGATTTTAATTTATTATTAATTGCCATTTCCATTTATTGCTTTTTCCAATATGTTTTTTTCTGTAACTTCTCGGATTTCATTAATTTTAATTAACCATGCTTTAATCTTTAATCAAGTGTTTGTTTATTTATTTTTGTATTTGGTGTCTTTATAATTTTAAATAAACTCTGAATTTTTTATGTAATTTTCACTAGTTCCAACAGCCCTATTTTAATTATTTTTACTTAATTAATTAAATTGTTAATGAATTACCTTTTGGCCGAGCATTGCCTAAAAAATTAAATAAGTACACATACCATTCCACTGTCCTGACACACTTTTACCGGTAACTCGGCCAAAGTTAAATTTTTCTACAGTGACATAATAATATTATAATATAAGATAGATAGATAAAAATTCAAAAGTACACATTAGACACGAGCTAAAATAGATGTGAGTACGTACAAAGAATTTTCCTCGGATTGAAACTCACCACAAAATTACAAATAAAGATACGACGTTATGTGAAACATTTTAGACACCAACTGAAAATTGAGTGTCAAAATTTGGCTAAACAAAGCGAGTTCTTATAGTCATGATCAAAATTAATTTTCATTTCAATTTTAATAAAAATTTTAACTTAATATCATAATTGATTTTCTTTTAATAATTCTTATTTTCAAAATTATAAATATGCTAAAAATATTGGATTTTTCTTATTGTATTCAACTTATAAGGGTTTGAATATTATAAATCAATTATATTACCTATTCTTAAACCTTTTTTAGTTATACAATATTGTCGAGTATGCTTTCACACAGACAATTTTAGGTATGTAGTGTTTCATTAATTTTAAATTGATAAATGATTTTGGTATGAAAAATTTGTGTATGATGTATTGGTGGCCGAACTTATGATTAATATTAACATGTGAGTTGCAAACTTGGCGGCTTCTATCCGAGATTTTATGAATTCGATAAAAACTTAGTTACATTTGTTTCCGTCTTTTACAACCAATATTAAATTTGAATGTTTTATTTTTTCAGTTATGACTGGAATATTTATTTGTGATGGAAATTAAAATTTATACACTTATTTTAGTTGTTTCGAAATGCATTAGGCTAAAACGATTTGGTATTGGAATTATATTTTTCGTTAGTATATTTTATTTGCAACAATTTTACTAACATTATCTTCAACGGTAATCTTTTCCATACGTATCGTTAGTTCTTTAATATTACATTGATATCAGTAAGAACATCGAAAGTCAACACCGAACCCAAGGAAAACTTTAAAAGGAAAGGGTTTAAAAAAATAAATAACAATATTTTTTATCTTATTTTATTAGTATTAAAATAATTCAACAAATTCATTTTATATATGCATAACAAACAATTTATATAATAACTTTTAGAATTTTCTTGTTTACAAACATTTTAATTATACTGCCGTAATTTAACTCCTTTACTAACATGGCTTATATAGTTAAAGCATTTTATATTTATATTGCTTCCTGTAAATCCTAATTTTCCAGAAATTTTTGATACTTATTTCTCGTTCTTTCAAATCCTATTTGAGTTTTTTCTAATCCTGATTTATGCTTGTAATTCATAGTTGAAAATTAATTTTCTAAAATAAACAAAATAAAAATCTATCAATCATACGTAAGTTATATTTAGTGATAAAATTTTCAATTATATTTCAATAATAAACATAATCTGAATGCGAAACAAAACGCCTACTGGCTACTTTTCAATAATTCACAGCCCACTTAACCAATTTACTCATTGTTTGAATGTTTAAAATAATAAAGTACTCATAAATTAATATACTGTTTTGTAAATATAAATAGTTTTAAGTGGTTTAAGAAAACTAAAAAATCCGAGCCCAAAGAATTCCACTTCATTTCTTTCTCTTTTCGACGGGGATGGATCAGTCTACTTTTACATTCTCAAATTATAGTATTTTAACTAACATACTAGTACGAGGGGCCCGTAGCAAACCATACATGAATTCAACCTTCATTTTAAAGGTTCACCATGATTGTTATGTATTCATTACAAATTCAGCTGCACGCTTAGAATTATTTATGGTGCCTATATATTTAATTTTGAAATGTTGAATATTAATTTGACTATTCCATTACGTGCCATTATGCCATCGAAATGATGATAGTGTTATTCGAGTCAATTGATTACATGTGATTCATCTGAGGGTAAATCAACTTGCGATTAGTTGCATCATAAATCATTGTGATATAGCTCTCGTATAAATATAAGAAATCACTATGTTCTGAATAAAATTAGTTTTAACTTTAATCCGAAACAATTTTTGTGCGACATTTCTAATTTGAATGAGATTTAATAACATTTATAATTTAGATGTTAAATATTATAACGACCGAATTAACAATCTTTTAAACTGATCAAATTTCAAATATTCATCTATATATTCATACTTTTGAAAAACAACACTTCTCATTTAAGTCTCCCTAATTTTACCAAAGCTAAATTTTTAACTTAGCATCATGAATCAAACTTTAAAGAGTATATTAATGTCAGAGAGTTCCCAATTTTATGTTTATGATTTTTAATTCATTCCTTTGTTTGTTACAAATGTTGGGTTGCTGGTAATAAACTTTTTACCCCCTCGTGGTGTTTCCAGTGCAACCCTGGATACAATCGTTGCCTCCACAAGATACCCGTTGAGTGATCAACGTTGGTACTGTTTCGCATAGGGAATACTCGCTAAAAATGAGCACATCTTAGTGTACTATAATCGGAAAGTATTCAAATGGGTTTGCGGACAACTGATAGAAGGCCTATGTCTGTTTTTTAATAGGCAAAAATCATTAATATTTCATTTTAAAATAAAAAAATTATGAGTTTGCGATTTCGGTTAATTTAATTATTTATTCGATCACAACACAAAACGTTATTTAATATTATTTCACCACGTCTTCTTGCAATCCAAATCAGTTCAAGCTTCGGCAAGCATTTCCCACAAATTCTTCTTCTTCTTCGGGTTCTTCGTCGAGCCCTCTCAAAGCTTGGCTTCCATCGATTCATCTGGAATGGTACACTAATACACCACAATCTGAAAAAAGATTTGATCGGCTGGGAAAAGTTACAAGTGAAACCCTGAGATTTCTTGATGTATAAGTCGCTAGCGGCTTTCTGAACCGCTATCTTTAGTTGCCCGATCCTAATCTTAATATCTCGAATTTATAATTGATCTCGTGTCGCCTGCTCCCGGAATTGCATTTTTTGCTTTTGTTGCGGCGCTATCAAGTCGACATTTTGCATTTTGCATTCTTGTCGGCACACAAAAAACAAGGTTTCGAGCCGCGCGGAGGTAAATAATGTTCTGACATGGCTAAAGGTAATAAGTGATTTACTAATGGTACGTGAATCTGTTCAAAAATTACTCTGACTCTCTCATCGTCCACATAGATCATTCAGGAACTTGAATTCAGTCGCTATTCACATTCCTTATTTATTTCCCCCTACTCGACTTGAAAATTTATACATTATACTAAACTTAATTGTAGGAAGGATTTGATCAACATGTTGGTAAGATAGTTATTTAATTAATCGAAAATTCATATTTAAGTCGTGACTGCAACGGGTCATTTTACAGAAAAACTTCCTTTGACTACCTATGTTACGAAAACTTGAGGCTTGCGCGAGTCGAAAAGTGCATGCGATATCTGATAACTATGATAATCTAATTAATTGATGGAAATTAATTTCAGTAAAGAGATATGCTTTTCCCTTAATTTACTCTGTCCCTTTCCGACTTGATAATCCCAATTGTGCGGTCACCAGTTCAACAATATATGGGGTGTATCGATATAGTTTTAGAATTTTATTCCCATAAAGGTTCTGAATTATAATTATTCGTTTATTTCAAGTTGATTCCTAATTCGATTAATTACAAAAAATTTGGCTTTACCTCTTGGTAGTTTGATGTTTATTTTAATAATGATACTTTGAGATGGTTCATCCGGTCGTCGTTCAATGTATATTTATTCCAATGTTCGATTTAAGAAAATCGTTAACTATAAACACTATAGTGGCTGACATGATTCGATTAAAATTGTTTATCATACACAATTCAACGACTGACATTAGTAGTTCTCAGAGTGTTTATTAAGAATCAAGACAATCCTATACGAATCGACGCTAACGGATATGATAATAAATCTATCAACTAGAAACTGTTTAACATGATGATACGAAAAGTCGGGTCAATCGAAAAGTTAATGTCAACGAGCATTTATTGATAGTGGACGAATTGATGGTTTTTTAATACGAATGCTGGAATTAGTTGCTAGTCGAGAGAGCTGTCTGAAAATCGGCTGGAAATTAAAAAAAATTGATCGTTGAGAAGCTCCTAATACTATTCCAAATGTGAAAGTGTACCCGAATTGAAAGGTTGCGATTATCATCGGTTTATCACTTGGAATTTCGCCTATGAACACATTTGATTTGCTACACATCTAAGATGATACCATGGCTTCATATCACAGATTTAGAAATTGTCAAAAGGACTCTTAGTCTCGCCACCTTTCATGGTTCACCCGAAGACCACCGGTACGAATACCGACTATCCTCCGACGACTATAATAGACGGTTCAACTCCCATTTAAATGTTGATAATAATTTCAAATAATAAAATCTATACGGAATATTAAATCATCATAAACAAAATCTTACCAGCGACCATACCCTTTGTCTCTACATATGATTTTCACAATTTGCTTGTCACTCTAGGTATTGGTATATTATATTCAACCCCTATTTCTTATCTCTCGTCAGATCAACTTCATTCTCTGGGTTTCTCCTTCGTACCATGGATGTCATTTGCATATTGTTCGAAATTTCACAGTGGTCCCAAAATTCATCAACACCATTCATCATCACCTTCTCGGTGGCTCTGGAAATCATATGCAGATGTCCAAACGGTACCGTCGCTGGATCCGTGAAGAGAGAAAATCAAATAATGTGCATATTCATAATATTTTGGCTATGACAAGTACATATGGTATGAAATCATTATAAATGTAATAAAATAAAGAATATGATTTTACTTTTGTTTTAATACTTCTGCTCGATTTCTAAATAGAATTCGTTGGGTTCTCTGGAATTGAAGTTATGAAAATATTTGTTGAAGTTAATGAATCGTTTTCGGTAATCGTAATATAGTTTTGAGAGTTGTTGTAATAGGTCCCTGTCAAAAGTTTTTAGAAGTTTTGTTAGAGTCCCTGAATCGATCTGTAAGAATTTTGGCGAAGTTGAGGGAATTAGCCAAGTGTCCACCATCTATAGAATTATTGTCCAATCAGGACTTAGCTCGTGTGTATTTTTAATATTTTTCTTATTTCTTGTTTTTTAATCGTTTTTCTTATGCTATTTATTTGTTTTATTTTATTAATTTCTATTGGTAATTCTTCTTGTAATTTGTTGTTTTGCTTTTCCTTTATTTTTTATTTATTGTTTTTATGCTAAATTTTATTTTCTTGTTTAATTTTTTAATTCCCTGGTATTTTATTGTTATTCTATTTAATTATTTTCTTTTGCCTGTTCGTTATGGTTTTTTTGTGGTTTGTGGTTTATTTGTTATTATTCGTGGTTTTTTAGTTGTTTTCTTAATCTATTGTTTTCTCCTTTTATTATTTAATTTTCCCTCACTTGGCTGATTCGCTCAACTTTACTTAATACGGTATTTAATTTTTAATTAATTTATAAATAGAACGATTTTTACGACTCATTACCCCTCCCAATTTTCACAACTTCAATCCAACTTTCATAACTTCAAGCCCAACACTAATTGTCTCAAGTGCTACCTAATGTGGAAATTGCAATTTTTACGGATATTCGATGATTTATTTAATTACCTGTCATGATTAGAGCAAGATAGGCTTCTTATGAAATCCTTATTAATAAAATTGAGTTGATTGTTAGTTGGCAAGTATTTATCATCTGACTCAAAATATGAATTTACGGTTACAATTCTGACTAAGCTCGAGTGAATGAAGGTGCGACAGATTTATGCAGGTGGGTCACATTCATCGAGTTGTTATGGTGGAAATTATTTCGGCTCATGATAGTGTTCTGTTATCTGTGTGCAGCTGTCGTTCCTCCACTTAATTTAATTTTCGTCCTAGTGTCAGTGGTGAGGTAAGATGATTTTTACTTAATGTTCTCGATGTGATCATCACCGGTATTAGTGTGAAATGTATGTGTTATAGGCTTTTGTCAGATGTTTGAAAATTGAATGTTCGCACGCAAACTTCGCGATTGTCAGATCTTATCTAGCCTACTGGTGAATGCTGATCCTGACTTTGCATAGACAAGTTAAAATTTATTGCTACCTATCGATCGACGGGAGCCGTGGAGATGTCAGGTGTATCCCGTGATGATCTGGTGATAGTGGTAACATCGGCTTTCTATTCTATGATCTATCTTCCCAGAAAAGTGCGAATGGTATATTATCACAATCCTATTGCAGAATATAATGACGATAATTTGGAAACTCCTGTTAACCGATTTAACGACGATTTTGTGACATTCCTAATTGCAAATTTAACGACGAATTTTTGGAAATTTCTAATTGTGTGAAATCAACTCTCTTGAAGCGTTGAAAATCGATATGATGACTAACATTCTGAGAAGACTTCTCCAAAGAGTTGGGCGAGTTCTTATGACACTAGAATTGAGTCTAAATACGTTGCGTGGTATCTACAACCTATTGAACAATGCGAAATTAAGAATCCGGCGATAAACGGGGCACTGCATCAGACAGGACTTTTAACAATCTCACATCAGCGAAGTTCCTGGCCTATATTTCAGATACAAACATAGTCTCTTGCGGTGACAGACTAGTGGAGAAACTTCCTCAGAATAGCCCGATCAATCCGCGTGACGCTGAAACTCCATTCGAACATGTTTCGAACATCGACCAAAAAAAGTTAATATTTTGTTACGAATTTTATACTGTGCTGTGCTGAGGAATTGTAAATGGTATATGTATTATTATTTATTTTTGTTGTTTTTTTAAATAAATTCAATCCCAGCTTCAAAAATGTCAAAAAGAAACTCCTCAAGTCAACCAATGTCAACATCCAAAAAAGTATGTCCAAATTTCAAACCTGCTTGGCTTTTGCAACTTGTTAAGACCAAAATACCAATTTCACGTGAACTCTGCCCTTTGAAACTAGATTTTATATTCGAATTCAATGAAGAAGAAAGTAAAATTAAGTGCAAATTTTGTACCGAAGCGAAAGTAGATAGAGATTTTTCAATTGGGAAAAAGTGGGATGATTGAAATTGGATTATCTGAAACGTCATCTAAATCACAAAACACACATTGAAGCGGTTGAAATTCTTACAGCTCGTAAATGTGGTGGATTAGTTTGACTGATTACTGAGACTCCTAAAGACCGTGAGGTACGAATAGAAAATGTTGGAAGACAAAAGGCAGATCCAAAAATGGTTAAAGTTTTAATTGACAACGTAATTTTGGCAATAAATTTGAACACTTCAATGAATTCTGTGCAGGAAATAAATAGCCACGTATCAAAATATGTTAAAATTCCTGAAAGTTGGCGCAGCAAAAATTATGCCTTTGAATTCGTGGAATGTATAAATCAAGTAGTTCAGAAAGAAGATTTCGAGGCTATTAGAAAATCACAATATCATTCCTTAATAATTGATAAGAGCACGGATATTTCTGTTCATAAAATGCTCATAATTTACTTAAAATTCAGAACAAACTTTGATTACAAAACCTCTTTTGCAACTATAATTCAATTAAGTGCTTGTGACGCTTTATCAATTGTGGCAGCTATCAAAAATTCTACTCTGATTTTAAGTTGGATATGGCTAAAATGGTAATGATGACATCGGACGGAGCTGCGGTTATGCTGGGTGGCTATAATAATCAGCAAAGATACTACAACGAGATATTCCATATTTATCAGCTCAGCATTGTGTGGCTCACAGAGAAGACCTTGGAATTGACGATGCTTGGAGGGGAATACCTTTAATGAAAACTCTAGAGACTTTATTAAGAACGGTGTACACAATGTTCAGTAGATCATCTGTGAAAATAGGCAAATTTCAAGATTTAGCCGCAGTAATGGAATGCGATGTTTTGAGTTTTAGACCTTTCGATGGGGTAAGGTGGCTTTCGCGGCACTTTGCAGTGATTCCATTTTTTCGAAATTATGATGTTTTGATTGAGTATTGGAAAGGTGAAGTTGAAAATTCAAATGATCCAATCTCTAAATATTGTATTAACGTTCTTACTAATTCTTTGAACCGATTAGCTTTAACAGTGCTGAATGATGTTTTAACTGAATTAGCTAAAATGAGCAAATTTTTTCAAAAAAGCGTGCTTTCTCCTATGGAAGCTCATCAATACGTAAAATCCATTATTAAAAGGATTCGAAGCCAGTATCTTGGAGGAACAATTTTTTGGAGCGAAGCAATAAAAATTTTCAACACAAGCTGGCGGGTTACAGGTACCGCCAAATCTCTACCCCCTCATGCTGTTTCCAGCGTAACCCAGAATACAATTTATAGCTGACCACTTGATACCCGTTGAGCAATCAACGTTGGTACTGTATCAAGGGTTTGGGTACTAGTAAAAAGTGAGCATGCTTAACATACTATAATTGTCTAGTACCCACTGGGGTTCACGGACTGCCGATAGAAGGCCCATGTCCGGTTTCTTTTCGTCCCCGTTACGACAATTAACATTATAAAAAAATCAAAATGCCCAGATATGGATGTACCAGTAAAGATTTATTCGGAAAAACATAATCAGAATTTATAGTGTCTTGGTCGATTCTTTCGGAGTAGGTTCTGACACAGCAGCATGAAGTGTTAATTGGGCCTGGCAGGCTTGTCTTATTCTCACCCGCGCCGCTTTACCCGGCCGGATTTTCTTCCTCGGGATTATCGGTAGTGCGTACTCCTTTGGTTTGTGGAGCAACTCACTCATGGGTCGGATCTTGGAGATGACTTCTCGATCAAGATCCTGTTGGTGTACCTTGATCTCCAACTCCTTCACCCTCAGGCGGAGGGCCCGCAACTCCACCTGATCCTGTGCACTCTGGAGTTGCAGTTGAGCGATCAGCTTCATCCGTTTTTTCATTTCTGCTGGCGGGAACCAGGTACATTCGAAATTCCGGCAATGGGCCTTGATCCGTGCTAGCTTCACCCGGTATTCCTCTGCCTGCTGTTGCGCCCGCTCTCTATCTGCCCGCATCTCTTCTAGGAGCTTTAACACTAAAACAAAGATAACATCAATATCTGTCCGCGCTATCGTCGATGTATTCGTGCCCTATAACGACCCCTATCGCTAAAGGAGCCACCATCCTCACGTCGCAACCCCGCATTTATGTGCATCTAAACCCCGCTCTAACCCTAGGAGTCTCTCCAAAGCCTATGGTGTTGGTAGTGATAGTCTCGAGATATCAGGAAATGTAGGAATACCAACACTTAGATGTATAGTGGGCCAAACTATATGAGGGAAACTATAATTGGAGTATGAATAATAGTATGAATAACACCATATATACATAATTGATGGGTATGTTAGTTAACTTTAATTACAAAAAAAAATAAAGAAAATACCAACAATTAGATTGATATACAAGTTATAAATGAGTAATACTCTACATTAAAAGGACGTCTATTACGTTCGACAATAATAATACTGTACACATCGATACATGCAAATCAGAATTTTTATTAAATCAAGTCCTGGTCATTTATTATAATTTAAATGTGAATTTGCCCAAGGTACGACGCACAGTGCTGACTTTTGGTCCGGCTATCGCTTAGACTGAGCTGGACGGATCTTCCGTGGACGACCGCGCTTTCGCGACTGGTCCGGCCCTCGCGGAGGACTTCTCTGGCATTCCAGCTCACGGCGAAGGGCTGCGGTCCTCTTAGGATGGCATTGGGCCCGAGCGTAACCGTCGATGTCCTCGAGCTCGCCGGCCAAGGTCGCTACTTCGAGCCGGTGCAACCGGTCCACCGACTCCTTCGCATCGTCAAATGCGTCGCTCAAGGCCAACGAGGTGTAGTTAATGTATGGAATTACATTCTGGTAGGTCCAATCAGGGATCTTATACCAGATCCATCTAGACCTTAGCCGGGCGATTTCTGCGTCTTCCCTCAATCGGACGGCTTCGTCTGCCTCCTCGTGGGTCATTTCGAGGCTCGAGTTGGTTGACGAGTGACCTGCCTGTACATTTCTTTGTCTAGTGTTGGGCATGTCTATAACGATAAGAGAAATATTAAAATATTTCATAACTGACCTTCGTTCACCCATTTTGGTTCGTATTAACCAGGGACGTTCAAACGTAATATTATATTCCAACCTCAAGTGTGACACGCATCAAGCTAACAGACAATGTCCTTTGTGATTTAGATGGGTTTAAGTTGCGAATTAGTTACCCGATTTTGACTTTTCAACTAAACTCAAAGGAATTTATTCGAGAATTAGAAGTTTAAGAATTTGACCAAATATAATTGTTAAATTAACTAAATTTATATATATGTAATCTAAGTACTACTAAGTTCAGATTTAATAAGTTAAGAGTTGATAAATTAAAATTAGCAAATGAAACGACAAAAATTTCTTCCTTAATTTTTTATTCTCAAACTACTGTTGTTTAACTTAGTCAAAAATATTAAATTGTTGATTTAATGTTTAACCATTATTTAAAAATAATTTATTTAAAAACATTACAAAAGAAAAACTATGCTGCTAGGATCCACTACGGGAGGGATATTGCTACGTGCCGCTAGTATATTCGGTCCCTAGCAATTCCTACCCGTGGGGGTTGTAAGTAGCTTCATCGTCATTTTAACGGGATGGGTAATTAATCCTTAGATTTCTAATTCGTTTAATTTCAGAAATATATTCTTCGCGAATTCTGGCTAATCGTAAAATTTGTTTGGACAAATTTTCGAAACTTCGGTTGTCTGATGGGAATCCAAAACTTATTACTTAATTTGTCAGGTGTCCAGTTGGAGATTTTTATTCATCTCAATATTTTGGATCCATGTCTGTACATGCCGGGAAATTCAGGACAACAATTTGAACCCGAGGGGAGTTTTAGAGAGGCCCTCCTCCCATCGGTAAAAACTTTTACAGTGGCTGAAATGATTTTTTACAATAAGGTTTATAAATTTTGTTAAATATAATGATTCAGTTTCTGTTGAATTTAATTAGATAGTTCATTTTTATCGTAAAGAAATAATTATTAAGTAATTCTATCACCCTTTCATTTGAATTTAGGTAATCAACGATTTGAATTATAATATATTTGATTACTTATTATTCCTCGTCCATGATGATGTGGGTATCTACCTTAGCTTGGGCCGTCAAACCTGGGAAAGGGTCCTTTGCCCTTTCCGACGTACATTGGATCTACTTCTGGGGTAACAGGGGTGAGATAAGTTTTATAGGAAGGTTAGAGTTCTTACTGACATGGTCAATGGCGATTGGCTCGTTTACGAGAGAGTATGTATCGTCCATTTGGTCAACTAGAGTCGGTTCGATGAGGGTAACCCTTGGTTGGTAGATTGTTACTATTAATAGAAGCGGTGCTATTGGTCAAATTTTTAAAAATACAAAAAAAATTAATAATGTTCGTTTTTTAAATTTCCCTATTTATAGTAACATTTTAAGGCAATCGATAAATTGGTTTGGATAAGTTATATAGGACGGGGTGTTAGATTAATGATATCGTTAAGCGAAAAAAAATTAATTGATTTATTAGTAATATCCTTCGATCCCATTTTTACTTAAATGAAGTTGATTAGGTTAATTATTCAGGATAAATATAAATAATATGAAATAACGATAAAATACTAATGTAGATCTATAATTTTGAAGACTAGAGTCTGGGGTCAATCATGAAAATTGGGAAATTATTTTTATGAGTGATTTATAACTTGTGGGTAACTGTTGATGACCATGTGGTTTGAGGGGGGTAGATTATGAAAAATTTTCTAAATCTATTTTATAGAGATGATATAAGTTAAATATACCTACAACATAGCCCAATATCAATTCGAGAAAATACAGGTATGTTATGACACAAAATTCAAAGTTTTTATACAAGCTATATATATAAAGTAAACATGAAAATTTTTACGAAATGATAAAAAAAATATCAAAGTAATATGGACGTCAATATACAAATTTCTATAGCTTGATTCTAGATCGTATAGTTTAATAATTCATATCTATTCATCGAATAATATAACTACTCATGTACATATTTATAAAGCGTCCATTTCGATGGGGCAGATTCAATAATCAATCTTTTCAATCAACTAATATATACTTTTACATAATAATCAAATGGTGTAGACGCTAATATATAAGAGTAGAAAACATTTTTATCCAGTGCAAGGTTGATAAGTCATATAGTTATTAATATTTAATTCCCAAGGTACAATTTTAAATAAAGTCTATCTAAAACATGTTAAACCACATAATATAGATGTTAATATATAATTATATAAAGCATAATTTTAGTTCCTACAGATTTAAAATCAATATCAAATTATTACGTCATTATAAACTAGAAGATTACACAATTGAATTTGGACTAGATTCGGATTCCTTGATTATTAAATTCTTTGATTAAATATAATAATATCATTTGAAGTATATTAGCGATATTCGATATTAAGTATATTAAACATTTGAATAAATTGGTGCAATTAACCGACTACCAGAGTGCCTTTGTAATATATTGAGTCTGGGATATTTCCCGTTTACATTTTCCTAATGATGTGTTTCCTATAGAATAGTTGAGTGTTCATTTTATGTATGTAATTTACTGAAAGGTCGAATTAATTAAAATTTACCTACTTTCCCGATTCAACTGAATACGGTACGATAGGCCCTATTGTGTTATTTACCCGCGATTACTCTCCCAAAATTTATTTCGTCCGCATAGTCCCTATGACTATGCCAACTGCCGGGATGGATTTACCTGCCCTACTCCTGGTTAGAAACCATTTGTTCGTGGCGACCTCCGGTTAAAAAATTGAAAGTTTAATGCATGTAGGGTCGTAGACCCGAATTTGTGCATGTAGACTATTAGTTAGAAACAAGGCTGATCAGCGTCGTGAATACAACCCGTCCACGACGACGCTGGTCACTCTTGTTACGTAATAGCAGGATTAAATATGATAAAAAGACAAAAAAATAATCAATATAATGAAATATAATAACAAAATAACAGTTATAAAATGAATACAATCAACAGTCCTTACTTTCGGTATCGATTGGATTTTCTGTGAAAATTTTTGGCATACAAAAAGATTAGATTGTGACTAAAATGCGTCGGTATATATACCTATTTTGTACACGTGTATGTATTGATGCATTAAAACAAACTCGAATTCTTTTTATTCCAGAATTTTCTATTTTGTAATTTTGATATTTTTAATGGCGATTTTTGCGTCATAATTTTTATTTTTATTTTTAAATTTTTATTTTCTAAATATTTTTTGCTAATTTTACCTCCATGATGGATTTGGAACGGTTCCAGAACATTCCATATTACTTTTAATTCAATTTTTATTTTAATTGATGTTTTCTGAATTTCTTTTTAAGAATTTTTTATTTTTCTTACTAATTTATTTATTTTTCTAACTTTTATTGTTCTAGGTAGCTTTTATGATGGTCATCGCCATTTTTATGGAATGTTCTGGGTTTTTTCTGGAATTTTTTACTGTTTTACCGTCTTTTAAGTTATTCGAGTTTGTTTTTTGTAACTCTATGTTTATTTGGTTATTTTTGAGTTAGATTTTGCATAACTTCTTGCTTTTGTATAATTTTATTTAATTTCTGTGTTTATATTGTTGTTGTTTTCTCTTTTAATTAATATTGTTTATTTGGTGTATTTTTAATATTTAACTATACTTTTTGCTTTTTGCATGTTATGTACCTACGCATTCCAGTCACAATTAGAAGTTTGGGTCTAGAAATCAGTTCTAGCCCAACAAAGCGATAATACTGTTGAAATTGTTGAGTTTATCACAAAGCTATGTGATCATCTAGAGTGCAGATTTCCAGAAGAAGAAATGAAAGACTGGGCTGCATTTGATCACATAGGAATCGCAAACAGCAACAACTTTAATTTTGAAAACCAAAACTTACTGAATCTTTTTAACAAATACTCGAAAATTATTCCAAATTATAGTGAAGAAGTGAAGAAGCAAATTTTAAGCCAATATTCGAATTTTAAATTTTTATACCAAACCAAATTTAACTCTAACGTCGTAAGCAGTTTAGCGGATATGGTAGACCTTGTCAACAAGGAGGAGGAGTTTCAAGAGCTTTTCTCTTTAATAGACATTTCTGCGACCTTTCAAGCATCCAGTGCAGATTGGGAGCGTGGGTTTAGTCAAATGAATGCCATTAAAACAAAGGCCAGAAACAGATTGAAGACATTTCACTTGGACCATCTCATGCGTATCAAATTACTTTTAAGGCGTGGAGACGAAATTGATGTACAAAAAGTTTTCAATTTTTGGAAAAATAATAAAGATCGACGTGGTAATTAAACTAAAATGGAATTTGTTTTTCTAATAATAAAAAAATTCTTATAAAAATAAAAATTCTTAATTTAGCAAAACAAAATTTTCTCTTGCGCACAATGAGGTTACTTTTCAAAATATGGGCACATAACGTTATTTTTTCGCGCAGCCGGAAAAAAAATAAGTGGGAACGTTGCTTGCGAGTAAAACATTTCTTTGAGGATAACCTATTGATGATGATTCCTTGATTTGGACTTTGCTCTAAAGTAATAATTTCAACAATTTTTTAAGGATTTAAGGATCAAAATGGTCCCAATTGGCTATTTTTTATATTAATGTTTATTAATCTCGACTTTGTTATTTTTATATAAATCAAAATATGATAGCTTTTTTCGAAACTATTATTATACGATTACTTTTTATAAGCAATATTAAATGGTTACAATTTGGTGCAATAAAATATAGATAATAAAAATATTTCTACGGAAATTAGGCCAACGATTACCAATACAATATTATGCTTATGTACAAAAAATCCTCCCTGATTGGACACACACACACAATACAAGGGAAGTACACCATTTAGTTCATAACAGTAAATATTTTTTAAATATGGATGGTTTGAGCTCCTGTTAATTAGCTCGATCTATGGTTGATTAACATTGATCGGTTGAAGTTTGTCACAACATCTGTTACTGGGATATTGGTACTGCGACTTGAAATCTTAGCGATCGTACTCTGTCGCATATGACAATCGTCAAATATAGGGTTCTTAGAGATTCCCGTGCAATAGTCATAAAACCAATAGAGGGGTCTTCTGCAGCTATCCTCTGATATATGTTTCTCAAAGTTCTTGTATATTAGGTTTTCTTTGAGGATTTTTATTTGATGCTGATCGTACTGTATGTATTTGATACATAGGGTAGCTTTGGAAGTCTAGAAAATTAGCTATTAACTTAAGTATCAGATATATTTATATGTCATTATCAGCTAAAATAATATGCACGAATCACTTTATATGAAGTATAATTATGCTTAAATTTATTGCTACTGGTAATCACAATTAAATATGTATAATTTAAATTAAAAAAGAACTAACTGAATAAAATATGTATAAAATACCTTATGTTAAGATCAAAGGATGGGGTCACTAATTTTAAACACAGTTGACTCCAATTAATTATAATATTAATAAATAATAAATACTTCGTATGGTTGCATATAAATTTGAGAAAGAAAAAGGACAACTTTGCTTTTACAATAACTTATTTCAAATTTACAAAATAAATTTACAATGTGTTTTTAAAATAATAAGCGCAATACAAGCGCAATATCATACTTGGTGTTTGTTGCAGCCTGCAAGAAATCGTTGGCACCTATGTAGCACAACTATCGCTAAATTAATCTAATAGAATATGGATTAGCAAGTGGGTAATGATTTTGGGGCTACCAGAGAATATTCGCTCGTAAATAAAACTAAAACCGGATAACAGTCTATCCTTCACTATCAAACAAATACACCTCCTTCGTTTTTAACTCGTAAAATAACAGAATGATTCCTCTCCAACTTTGTCAATATTTGTCAGTTTTGTATGAATTTAATATTTGACCTCAAATTTTTGTTTATAGTTAGAATGCATACAAATATTTCTCTACAGTGTTATATAATTTTATTAGAATGGTTATTTTCAGTTTTATTATATTCAATGATATTATTAAATAATTGTTAATTAAATTAAATTATCCGCAACCTTTATACTTTTTTGAATGCAGTACTTGATGTATAAATCATAAATTTAGTTCTTGAATTACATAATCTCAGGTTTATTCGTTTTTTTAAGTTCTCCACTATTTTGACATCCAAAGTATTATTTAATAATTTTTAATTGTTTTTCTCCAAATCACTATTTCGTTGTGCTCACAATTTCGTATTTGTATCCACATATTTCTGGAATATAGGAGCTTGCTTGGATTTATTTGCTTCAAAAACATCACAAAAACTTTCATTTCTAGTTAACGTCATCTTAGCATAATAAAAAACAACTAAAACCTCTTAAAATGATTCTATTACCAACAGAGATGTTAATAAATAATTGAGTGTTTATAAATAAGTTTGTAGTACAACAACTTGCCAGTCAGTCACGTGCTTTATTACTCATCCAAAGATACTATTTGTAACATGTTCAATTAATGTTAAATAACCTGCTAATATATGAACTTATTAAATTGGGTCTACTGGTAAAGTTGGTAATATTAGTCTATTAGAGTGAATAATCTGTCAGTACAAACGTTCGTTTGACATGTAGAACTTGATGATATCAGTATTTTGAGATGAAATTTGGAGATAATTTATTTTAACACATTTAAAACCATTAATTGATTCAACAAAAATGAATTTATTAAATTTTTTTACTACCCTATTACATATATATTTTAACTTCGAAACTCTCATTATATTCTTTAGTGTTCAGAATTTTCACAACGACACCTTTGCTTGATAAGGATTATCTTACTAAAATTGAACAAAATTTTAACGCTACCATGATTGAAACAATCTGAAAAAGTAGTAACGAAATTTAGTAAAAATTGAGAAAAAATATTTCGTATAATTGCTACCGCCTTTCTCGTAGCACAAATATGCTGTTAATCAGAACATCTTTTAATTATTTTAAAGGTACAGTCATCAAAACATAAAGAATAACTATTTTTAACACAATAATAAGACCAAGTAACTTCTTTTTAGAGCTAGTTTTTTTCAATTTATCATCAAAAACTATATGCCTGAATAAATAAGTTAGTTGTTTTGATGAACAAACATCAACACCTGATTTTTTATGCTTTGAAGTATGTAATTGCAACTCTACCAATAGAAAAATGTTTTGAAAAATGTATGTCATTATCAGAGATTACTTTTTTATAAATGGAAATTCATTTTCTAAATCATTGTTAAAAACGCATTTTCTTTTCGGTTCCATAGCTGGTTAAAACATTAGTGTAAAACTTAAATATTAGATTATTAATTCACAAATTAAAATATATAAAAAATTACCAAATCAATAAAAAAACTGAAATTTCAAAATTACTTCAAAACAATATCAATAATAATTTTAACGGAAAAATTCAAATTCAAAATTCATAGTATCTCAAATTTTCACAATTAAATATGAAATTATCAGATATGGACGATAACAAATATCGGACATGGAATACTAATTTACTTTCTTCCGATGACGAAAAATAACTAAATTAAAATTTTACGTAAGAAATATTAATAATAACAGGACTTAAAAAGGAACAAACTTAAATTAGAAAAAATAAATTAATCTAAATGACAACAAGCCCTAAATAAAATACATATGGTAACCGTATTTATGAGTCATGTAGATATGTATTGGTTAGTCATTCTCATTCTCATGTATTTTCCAATGTCATTATTATTATTATTATTATTATTATTATTATTATTATTATTATTATTATATTATTATTATTATTATTATTATTATTATTATTATTATTATTATTATTATTATTATTATTATTATCATTATTATCATCATCATCATCATCATCATCATCATCATCATCATCATCATCATCATCCTGGCGTTAAATGATATAATATATTTGAATATTATGACATGTGCGTCTTTTAGAAACAATTCAATCATATTTGATGGATTATAGAAGCCTTGGATATTAACTTATTGAACGTTTCACAATGAATCAAAAAAACATGATATTAGTACTTCTAAATATAATCCTGAAGTTTGGATTTTAAGAAGTGTTTGCGTGTTTAAATTTTTTGAAAAATTTTGTTTATTTCTTGGAAATAAATGTGATAAATGTATTCATAAATTTTATTCCAAAAATGCAAAGTATATAATTCAATTACGTTATTTTTTAGTTTTTAAGGTAACACTTTTAACCCCTTCATTAACAAATGGAAAAATGAAAAAACTATATTTTTTTAATGAATGAATTTATTTACTGAATTTATAATATTCATAAAATCCATTTCGGGCTCAAAATGGGACTGAAAGTTGATATTATAGCGCCTAGTGAGTGTTAATTAATAAAAGAAATACATAAAAAATTGTTGGGGTTCTACAAGACAGAATAAATAACAAATTAAATTACTACTCTTCTGGGAATGGTATTTCCCCTTTGCACTGAAGTTCTCTGAAGTTCCCAAAAAAATAATAAGTAATTTTCCGATTAAACTTAATTTCAAAGAAAATATATAAAATTAAATTACCAAAATTTAGTTCGAGAAAAATCAAATTTTCTTGGAAATCAAATTAAATTATCTCGATTAGTGCAGCTAGCAAAATCAATTTCTCCCTTTGTATGTGCACTAAATAAATTTCAAGCACACCTGGCTTTCCGTTAGTATCAGTTATCCAGGCTCTTTGTGGCCGACCTTGTTTTTTTAAATTTTGATCGGAGTGGTAATTCTTTATAAGCTTCTTGGAGTGTTTACCGATGCTGTATATTTGTCGTTTCCCTTCTTTTCTTTTAGAGCACAAAATAATTCTATAGTGCTACATTCAAAAAGTGGAAGAATATTTTTTCTAATTCTTCTTATTGTCTTAAGTGTTATTCCATTGTCTTGTATATGTTGGTCTAGAGTCTAGATTCTTATCTATTCTTATCCTAATAACATTGGTAACCCAAAAGATGGTAATATGTATAACAGGAAAAATTACGAGCTTTCTAGTTCAAATGGGCAAAAAAATAATGTTTATGGAAGACAGGAAAGTAATCGTTTGTTAAATAGTTCTGAAAAGGACACAAATAATCAAAATAGTGGGCAACTATTATTTAATAATGCAAATAACGGCTTTTCCCAAAACAATCCCAATTTAGAAAATCCACCAAATATCAATTCAAATGCAGATACAAATGCTATTTCCAATACGTTATCCGCTGTTAATTCAAATGCTAATACCAATTCCAATGATGGAAATTTGTCTCAATTTCCTTAATAAATAATTTTTTTGGTTTTTATTGTGTTATGAATTCAATATGCTTTTTGATGTTAGGATAATTAATAAATCAATTTAAATAATTAAAGACATACTAAATTGACATAATAATAATTAATATAAATAATGTTATTAAATAAAATAAAGGTTTTCTGCAAATTCATTATAAATTATCATTCTATTCAATTACTGATTTCGAATTAGCACAATGTTGTATAAAATCAATTAATAGCAGGCCTTGTAAATAAAGCGTACGTAAATAATGATTTCGTCTTAGTTATTTTCTTAATTGAACTTGTTTCTTTCAATAAATTAGAAAATGATTTATCCCCAAAAACCCTTTGCATTGCATTTTAAAAATTAATAACTATCATGTCATTTCATCTCTTATTTAAACTTGTATATAACTAATCAAATTAATGCAAACAACATGCGTGTGTGAATCAATGACCTGTTTTGTGTGACCTTTGTATGTGAGTCATACATGGTTTGCAGATGTATTGCAAATTAGTTGTTTAATATATTTCAACTATAATTATTGAATTAACACGTATAATAAATTATGATATCACAAGTAAAATAGTGTACTATCACAAGTAACACTAACAAATAAAAAATATTTACATACAATAATTTACATTAAAAAACAAGACATTACATGAACTAAACATTTATTATTTATCCACAATTGATGAAAAGTGAGCTTTTCTCAACTCTTTTCGTAATAGCCATATTTTGTAGTTCTTCTGTCTATCAAAACGCACCCCTCGCATTTGTATGAGCCTACTGGTGGCTTGTTACTGTTGTCAACAGTATCAAGATCTCTGTCTAACGTTATCAAGTGATCAAACAAGATAAAATTTAAATCTATGCCGGTTGACATCCATGTCCTTAATGGAATAATCTCTGATGCCCAATAGAATAAATCCTTGAAAATATTCGTATAAAGTTCACCCATTTTTCGAATAAGAATCCAATAAAAAAATTATTAATTTAAAAAACAATAATCAAAATATACCATTTGAAAAAAAATTTGACATTTTCAACTATTACTAAATAAATGATATACCATAAGATATACACCATCAACCAATTGGATCCATGCATGGATGATGTATTCATATTGTAACTTAATTTAGGAAAAATTCCATGTCATCAATTACTGATTTAATATCTTTAATAATTTTTTAAAAAAATAAATCATAAGGCAATGTTTTTATACCGAGGATATCTACTTTACCACTGTTGAATATTTTAAGACACTTTGGATTCTATTTTATATATCTTAATGCTGGAAATATTTCTAATAATAAATAATAATAATAAATAAATTTCATATATTTTTTCATATTTTTGATAACATTTGATTCAATATCAGGAGCAACTGAATTGATTGAATTTGTAAATCTTTGATTTCATATTTTAAATCTTCAACTTTGATTATTTTTTTTACATCCCATTATTCGACACTTACCAGACTTGAAAAATATTACTGGATGTTTACCACTTCTGTCAACAGATTTTAATTTTTTGATTTCATTTTTGTTTACGTTTCATTATCAGTATTAAAAGTTTAGGTATATGATAAAAGTGACGAAAATTCATAAAAAATTGCTTTATATACCATATATTACGTAATATTTATTCAACCAATAGAAATTGAGAGTGATTGTGTTACTTGGGCTATATGTAACAACAACCCCCTAATTGCAATTAAACAATTAACATTAACCCCTCTAGCGTGGAAAAAATTCACTCAATATGTAATCTTTTTCATCAAATTTGTTTACAAAAGAAGTATCAGAACAATGAGAAATGTTGAAAAAATATTTATTGCATTTTTTGCTAACTCAGAAATTGATTTTAGTATGATAAGATTCAAAACAAGGAACAACACAAAGAGCAACCTCACAGTCAGAACAATAGTATCTGGTTTCTTTTCGGATTTTTCCCATTTTCATCCACATGTGAACAACATACTTTACAATTTCTTGTGGGTGCATCCTTTCCTTCATTGGCAGGCACTAACTTCGGAAAATGCCTTCAAGTGAAACCCAAGGGATTTGTTTGTAATGAAGATGGTCTACCTCAGTGTGGAATTTGATGAGGGTGATTGTAAACTTCTAAAAGTTTTTCAATCAGTTGTATTCGGAATTCCAAATGAGTCGTTTTGGTATTACTGATTTCTTTCGAGAACAGAATATAGCTGTTGAGAACTGCTTGATTCAGAAGATGTCTGAAGTGCTTCTTATACCCGATTTTATGTCGTTTGCGTTCTGACAGATACGGAACCAGCATCTGGTCTCCAACATCTACTGCTCCCATATTCTGATTATATAAAATCACAGCTCTCGGTTTTTCTTTTTCTCCACGATGCACAGTCACAGTTTGCATCTGAACCCGATGAAATGTTGATAGCATGGTAACTTCCTTCTTGTCCATCTATTTTAGTGCCATCACATCGTTTGTGAAAGCAGCAGTTGTCTGTTCACGGGGTATTTTTAACTTCAAGGTTGAAGGCATATTCTTTCTGTTTAGCCTTACTGTCCCAACAGCATCTGTGTCATTGCTGTGCAACTCTCGAAACAAAGCCGGTGAACTATACCAGTTATCCATAAATATGCAATATCTCTGATCAAGAAGTTCCTGTGCAAGAGAGAGCACAATTCGGGATGACACTAAGCTATCAACAGATTAGACTAATTCCATTGCAGTTCCGATATGTATCATCGACTTCCAAATATATCCAGATACAGATTCGCACAACTCATAGAGCATCAAGCACCAACGGGCTCGTTTGAAGGGGATATACTGTTCTATGTCTAAACGACCTTTCCACAGCATTAGTGATTCATAAATAACAAAGTTTTCGGTCGGGATGTAAGTTGTAGAAAAGTTTGCAACTAGAGCCTCATGAAAGCATCTTATTTTCATAAATGAATTCTCAGCTGGTGAATCACTGGTGAATCAGATCTAACAAGAGTGTAATTGTCAACAATATGTAAACATTTGAGTATCAAGTCGATTCGCAACTCGGACATTATTTTCCGTGTGTATGGTTTCCAGCAATGGCTTTGTAGTACAGAACATCTAATTTTCCGGTTTCTGCTCTATTCCTTGGTATAACCAAATTACTATGAAAACACGGATTTCAGCGTCATCGACTTCTCTCCATTGACGCATCCTAGACCGGGTTTTAAGATTTGTTTGAGAGCTCAGTTGTAATCCTCGTCTGTTGGTTTCTGTGAAAATGCTATCAATCATGTCATGAGTAAATAAAAGTTCAAAATATTGCAATGGATCACCTTTATCAGCGACGACATTTTTTAACCCAGGAGCTCCAGTGAAAGGCAGACGCGCACGCTGTAAGAGACCATATCAAATCGTCGTCACTTACATAATAAAGCGTTTCATTACTACCACCACCATGTCATCACTATCCACGCCGCTACTACTGTCACTACTGGCATCTTCATCACTGTCAATAAAAAAATGTCAGTCTCATCTAAGAAATAATGTATTTGTTGTGCAGATAATCCGCATTTTCTTGATGTCATTTTTAATAAATATTTCAATATATAACAATCAATAACAATATACTATATATTCAATGTATTTTTTGCTTTGGTCGAATCTAGTCTGGGTTCACGCTGTGTAGGAGACTTGTAGTACTGTTGACAAGTATAGTCGGGGAACACACTAAAAGGGTTAAAAAGCAAATGAAAATCAATGGCTATAAGTTAAATTATTTTAATTTAGTTATTTTTTAATAAGATTTTGAAAAAAAAGAAAATTAAAAAATAACACAAAATAAAAGTAAAATCAATTTATTGCAAGCAACCTAATCAAATTCCAAAAACCACCAAGTTCCCCTTAAAACTCTTTCTCAAAAGATATCTATCTATGTAACTCTGCAATTTACTTACGTGGTTACCATTCATAGTTTTAAATTTTCTTTTTGAAGCAGACCAAAAACCTTTGATTTCGTTGGTGTTAACTCATGTAATTGGATCCTTATACTACAATGAATGATCTACAATGAATCTCAGAAACCCAGGAAACACAAACATTTGCTATAATAAAGATTTTATCATTATTATTGTTTGTTGTTTTTTAATTTTGTAATATTATGGTTGTTGTATATTATTTTTAAACCACACACCAAAACCTCAGCAGTCCCGACACAAGTTTTAAAGGAGACTGCTAGGATCTACAAGCTTTTCTATAATACAACAATATTTAACATCATATATACATTAACATGATATATTAAAAGTCACATAACAATTGGTGCCAGAAGCAAAAGAACATAACACACACTCGCGAAAATTTTTTTTTACTTTTTCTTTTAGCATCCCTAATATTGCGATTTCAATATGTTTATCTTTTCTCTGGCAAACTGGACCACTTCAATTGTTGTAATGTAGCTCCTCTGAGAAACACAACACAAATCCACAAATCCACGTCGTTCAAAATTAGAATTGCCACATATACTTGAGGATTTCTCAGCTTCTTCAGACAGAAGCTGAATATCTGATTGTTATCAGCCTCCACATACATAGACTGGAGGCTGATCAAACCCGTTCCCTACAGAAATGTTGTTGACATTGAGTTATTACATCTTGAATTTAAAATACATTAATCAGCTGAAAAAACATTAATCAAACTCTACAGGATGTGAAAGAGACGTGGGAATGAGCTTCATGATATCTATGAGATGACAACATCTGAGCATCAGAGGCATTCCAGTCTTCCAGACAAGCAGGCATCGTACCAGTTCCATGATAAAACATTCATTGATATATATGCATATAAAACCCTCCAAAGACATATAATTTATAATATATGTTATTAGAATTACATTAAACAGAAACATTCCATGATAATATAGAGGAAGACAATCAGGGCTTCAGTGGATGGACCGACCTTGACTCGATGCTAGCAGGCAATTAAGATACCTCTCTAGTTTAATGATGTACTGCTTCCTGCCATGGTGACAATTTGGCAACCTGACACTTAGCCATGTGTGTTCAACTTTCATTTAAAACGCGATGAAAAGATAATGGCAGCAGGCAGTCAGTCTTTTGTAGATTGTCGTGAGCAGTTGTTTAAAATTACATATAGCGGCAACATTGAAAACTGAATAAGTAGTCGGTTTCCCGCTGCTGGTGATTAAATTTACATTGACAATTTCCCTGGCGTCTTTAATATGATAATTGCGCGGCAAAAAATTTAGAGAGTAAATTGCTCAACATGCCTTTGATTTTCAAATATAAGAAAAATATCATCCACGTTCTGTTTATAAACGGGGGATTTCATAAATTGGAAAAATGCAATTTTCTTTTCTAAGCTTGTAGAAAAAATTGAAGCCATCATTGGTGCTAAAGGAGAAAGTTTTAATAACTTTTTTGAATTAAATAGTGTTGGATAGGATGGGGAAGTATAATACTCCTAGGACGAGTCTTCCTCAAATATCCATCACGACTTAGCAGTGGTTTCCCACATGTGTGCCCATGATGATAAGTCATGTTGGTGCTGCGCACATGGGTCGTAACTTACGAACAGATGAGCCCCTGCGTTAGGACTACTATTCGTAACATTCGCAGTACGGATTCTCGAATGCCAATAGAAAGACTTACATCTTAATTTACCATGAACCTGCTCCTGGTCCGAGGGGACAGTGATAAGAATCGACATTCAATGACCGGTTTAAATTCTATTGGAAAACATCTCTCAATATCAGACCTTGCCAGATGAATTGACAAACAGCCACTATTCACGAAATATTTATTATTCGACTCATTAGAAAATACAAGTAATTCGACAGAGATAATCATTAAATTTACATTATTCACAATCAGAAGTAGTTCATATGAGTTGATGTAGCGAGAGCTTGAGGCGTGCTTCCTACATGAAAATCAGCTCATACATCATATCTCCCCCAGCAATCATTGCGTCGATGTCAACCTGCCAAAGACGGTCGATTTGAGCTCGGTTTGAGATGGTGGAATTATGCGATAGGCCGCAGTGGTGACTGGTTCGTTCGGGCCTTCGTCGGATGAAAGTATCTTTGAAGTTTGCACCGAAAGTAAAGTGGCCTCGAGAGTTGCCACCTCTTCTCTACGTTTTTTTGTGCGTTCTGCTCGGGTAGGGCGCTTCCTTTTCCGAGAATTTGCCGATTTTAAGGTTTCCGGAAGAATATTTGGATTGGTGGCAGCCGACTCTTTAGGCTCGGACGTTTCCTTGGCGCGGTGTACGCCGGTCAAGACAGGGCTGACAATTGGAGGTAGACCTGCACCTTGACTTTGACAGTTAGAAGAGGACTCCGTCGCTACCTCATCCATTCGATGGTGTATAGGTGTACACGTTAACTATGTCCACGACCGGATATTCCCTAACTGGATTTTCTAGTTAAGCTTCGGTATAAACTTTATGTAGGGCCTCAGACTGGGCCTTAATAGTGAATCTCTGACATCTACTCTCTTCCAGCCGACTGTCCCTACAATGTTCTAATCTAAAAATCTTCATCGTAGATTCTTTCATGTGGTGGGGAGAACCACGTCGATTTCAGCGTATCGATACGCTTCTTGAGAGCCCCGATATATTCTTGTAGCTTTGTATATTTGCATTTTTGTCGACACATGTGAAACAGGATCTCGGGCCGCTTGGTGGCAGATTTGGTTCCGACATACTGGAAAAATATTTATATATAAGTATGAAAAGAAAATGAGTGGTGTTATCGGCCCAGTTATGTTAGACGGTCTGTCACAAGATATCTAGTATATCTACTCTGCATTTATTCCCTTTAATTGACTTAAATCATTTTTATGAATGCGATGAAAATAGAAAAACAACCTACGTTAAAATACCAGGGAGGGGATCTGATTTTAAATTAAATAATTATTCAAGAAGTTATAAATTCCTCGTACATTATATTCTAATTAACCTTGTCAACTGACTTATTAATTTGGAAATCTAATTGACGTTATGTTAGTTTACAGATTTATTGACATTGTTTCGGTGATTGATAAACATATTAAGTTAGTTTACTTGAATTCTGGATTTTGTGAAATTGTTGGAGTCAGGGTCTGACTGTCAATGTTTATTTAATACTCGTTCGGTTATTCTCGTTCGCAATTCCGACTAGATGAATTAGATGATGAATGCTTATTGAAGGATGTTTATCTTATACGCTGGTAGAATGTTTTGTAAGGTAAACATTAAGACTTCACGATCGTGATCGTCGTCGACCGGATGTTCTATCATTATGCCAATTTAACAATTTATTTTCTGAATCAATGGGTTTGTGTATCTGTGAATCCTAATCGTTTACTGGGAAATTTCTTACAATAAAACTTGATCGTGCTTGTAAAGTGCAAATGCGTTATTGTTCGTAATTTTGAAGTTTTACTTTCATGTAAGAGTTACACGAATTCAATGGAGTCAGCAATTCGGAAAATTCAGATTTAATGTGGAAATCATGTCGTTGGAGAAATAGATGTAGTGATCATGTCACTGATGAAATAAGCGTCCACAAAACCATCTTACAGGACTTGTTCGAGGTCCATCACTACCGAGAAATAGAGCTGCTTATAAACATTGGAATTAAATCCTCCGTGTCGAAATTCATACGAGAAAAGCTTTAAAGAGAGTCTCGGGCCTCGCCATCCATGCGAATCAACTGGAAACAACTGACACAAGTGTCAACTATTCCCAACCGAACCACACGAACAGGTCAACCATATTTATAGATAAAATGTATATCGAAATAATGAAAATAAAATTCGCAATTCCAACATTCCTGTGTTCATATTCTTTTCATCACCTTCCTATGGAACGCATTCGGGCATTATACTATGATGCTCGACATCTCATCAATCGCTCTCAGACTCATTCTGATGCTGGATGTGGTCACATTTTCCCATGAATTGGATATTTCACATTTCATCATTCTTCTGTTCTTGGGAGGAGATCTTCTGCATATTAGCACAATACCATCACTAAAGCGTCATTCATATGCAGTAATTCATAAAAACATTCATTAACGTGAAGAAAAAAACAGGATTTTATACTTGATAATTTTATTTATTTTTACTATATGACGTATACAAAACATTTTTACTAAAATATAAAAATTAAAAATTTACATTGTCTTTTCTCTGAATAAGTCCTAAATAAGCTTTGTAGTATCGAATAGTCGTTAATTCAATGAGTGTTGTTGAGCTGGTCTCGAATTTTACCTGTATCGAATTGTGGTAGATTGAGGGAATCAACCAAGTGTTATTCTTATATAGTAATTTTTGTCCAATCAGGACCTAGTTAGCGTGTAAAGTGGTGTTTTCCTCCTGTTTTTATGTTTTTAACCGTTTTTCTACGTTAATTATTTATTTCTTTTACTAATTTATTAAGTAATTTACTTTTTATTTTTTTCCTCCTATTTTTGTTAGGTTCTGATAGTAGTTTTGTTTGTAATTTTTAATTTAATCTTTCTTTGTTTTAATTTATAATCTTTTTCTGCATATAATTTATTTCCTTAGTGCTATTTTACTCTTTTTTGAATTTTATTTTATTTTTCCTAATTATTTTGTCTTGATTTGTGGATTATTGTTAAATAGTTCTGCCTACTTTTAATCTGTATATTATTTATTTTATTTTTGTGTTTCTTACTTTAATCTTATTTTCTTATTATTTTCTCTTATTTCTTGATTTTTTTCTTGCACTTGGTTGATTACCTCAATACCCTTTTATACAGGTTCCTTTTAATTTACTAAGATTTTATTTTTACTCAAATTTTAATTATTCCAGCTTTCAGCCCAACAATAGGAATACGTCTTAATGTCGTATATTCTACTACCGCCTGAGGGTCGGTCGATCAAAAATAAATAATTCAGTTTTTCCACAAATCATTTTTTGAAAATAGTTCCATGTTTATATACCTTTGATTTTTATTCGATTAGACTAAGTTTCAGACTCTTGAGATTCTGATGCTTAATTTGATTCCATTACATTTTGTAATGAAGAAATTACATCTGTTAATGCCTCTGAATTCAGATATAGAATTGGAAATTAAAGATGGTAATATTTTTGCATTATTTATTATTACATCTTTATCAGTTTTCATACCCAAATTTCCTATACGTTTAAGAATAGGAAGAGCGAATCGACCAACAGTTTTTAACCATCTAGAACTGTATTGTTTACCAACAAAATAAAGTAATTCACCACCAATCTGACTATTGGCATAAAAAGAAACTATATCGGGATTAGACATCTTGTTTTCTAAAATGTAAAGTTTGAATTGCTTGCAAATCGGATTAAGTTTCCGCTATCATCACGTATATTAATTTCTATATTGTTTATACATGTTCTCCCAACTTGTGAATACATGGTAATATAGGTATCAAAAGTTCTTATAAAAATTTAAAATTGATTACACAATCATCATTTTAAACAAAATTTAAAATAATACGTTGTCACCTACTAAAACAAAATTTAAAGTAGTATGTAATCAATTATTAAGACAAATTTTGAATTTTACGCAATCACCGATTAAAAAAAATTGAAAATTTTTTTAAGGAGTATAAAAAAAAGTACCCGCAATTCGTCCAAAAAATGTTTGTGCGAGTCGAGGATTCTTAAAGGATCTGGAGTACACATTACTATCTACTGTATATTATTCATCTTTCATTGAGATTCCCTTCTAATGATCTCACTGCCTTGATATATTATTATTTCGAAAAGATTTATTTTATTTTTTTATTAATTCAAATATTTCCGAATTGTTAGGAATTGTGATTATTAATTTCTCATTAAATATTTACAGGGTTATGCAAATCTATATACTCATTTATACAAATCTATATCCCCATTTATGCAAATCTATATGCCCATTTAATAAAAATATATAAATATGAGGGTTGAGAGATAAAAAATTAAAAACGCCATAAATATATTTCAAAGGATCATTTATTATATAAATTGGTCCCTTCGTCTTGCCTTTTCAACCCATACCCTCATATTAGAGTAAAAACCACGATATTCTACTCCATAAGATATATCAGTTCCCAGTAACTCATCTAAAGCATCTTCTATCCTTATGTTTGCGTTGGCAGCTTTCAATCCATGATATCGTGATTTTAACATCGAAAAAAACTCTTCAATTGGGTTGAGCTCTGGTGAGTAAGGTATTAGAAATTTAACGGGAATTCGATTTTCGGACCATAAAATCTGGACATCTCTTGAATGAGACTTTGCATTGTCCATTACCAGAAATTTGCCTGGGTTTTGTCGAAAGTAGGGAATTAGATGTTCACATATAAACTCGATAAATAGAAATTGGTTATATGAACCAGTTCGATATTGATAGGCAACTATACCATTTATACCAATCACACACATTGAACTTCTATTCACATTTCTGTTAGCAGGAACTTGGATAAAAGCTTTTGTGTTTTTAGGAGAATACCCGTATGCCCTACTTGTGTGCAGATTGAAGCCCGTTTCGTCAAGAAATACCAGGTTTTCATCACCTATCATTAAAATTTCAGATGCATATATTGCTCTCTCATCTAGGCGATTATCAGTGTTCCTCTCAATCGGAATACGGGTCAATCTTTTTCTGGTTAGCTTAAGATTCTTCAACTTTCTAGAAACCTTTGATTGCGTCGTATTTATTCCGAATTCGTTGCTCAAGAGGGTTTTTACCTCATCCTGTATAAGTGAGTTGTTGCAGCTTATAATGTTGAGTATTCCCTTCTCTTCTGGATTTAGAGTCGGTGACCTTTGACGACAGGTCTTCCTACACTTCTCAGCGGCCGGTACAAACTCGACTTTATTCTCTTCGTCTCTTAGGATCTTTCTAACTGTCTTTCTATCCAGTTGAAAGGTTTCTGAAAGATCCTTAATAGTAGAATTTGGTTTTTTGGAAGAATTTATTACACGATCTCTAAGTTCTTTGTTGAGTGTTGTCCTTGCTTTGCGACCCATATTGTTATTTTTTCAAAACTTTTAATTAAAAAGGTATATTGATTAGTATAAATGGGGATATAGATTTGCATAACCCTGTAATAAATTCTGTTTATCGCAACGAATTTGGCCTTTATGGTTATGGTTATTGTCCATTGGTTTTTGTTATTTTTTTAAGACAAATTCTCATAATAATAAGATTTAATAATTTTGTAACAGATCTATCCACAATCTTGCGTAATGTATAATGTAATTAGTTCTCGATTAAAATTGTTAATTAAAATTTTCCAATAATTACTAATTTACATTTCGCTTACTAATCGTGATGTGCAATAATTTGTCTAGGCTGTCCAGGAGAGCCAATCCTCAGTCTCAAAAATTGGTCGTACAGCAATAAGAAAATAATAATAATAATAATATTAATAATAATAATAATAATAATAATAATAATAATAATAATAATAATAATAATAATAATAATAATAATAATAATACCAAATGATACTAACAATTATCATGATGACAACATAATAAGAGTCATATTTGGTACTTATTTTATTTCATTTTTTCATTTTACGATAATGATGTCATAATAATAATAAAGATAATAATAACTAATAATAACATACTAATATTAATAATTCGTTTATACCTAGTATACTAATATATATATATATATATATATATATATATATATATATATATATATATATATATATATTGTATTTTATTATTTAATTTTCTTTTTCATGTTATGATAATGTTTATTTTATTTAATTCTTGAAAGGATTTTTGTGTTGGGAATTTAATAAAATTAGGAAGTCTTGTGAGGGTTTTGATGTTAGTGTGACGAAATCCTTCGAAATCAACCTTCGTATGGGTTTGTCTTGAATCACTCTGAATTATAAACTTCGTTAATCAACCTTCGTACTGATTTATCTTAAAACACTCTGAATTATAAACTTCATTAATCAAACTTCGTACTGATTTGTCTTGAAACACTCTGATATTAAGAACAATCTTTCTTCTTTATATTTATTTGGAATACAATTTTAGAATTTAACTTCAATTTTGTCTTGTTTAGTTCCTTGATAATTTTAATTCTTCTTATTGACTTTTTTTTTATTTGTCGACTTTTCTATAGCTCTATACGCGCGACAACCAAAATAGCAATACATTACAAATCATAATAACTAATAAAAAAGTATATTATAACAATACATTACAAACACCATTTCTTTTTGAGTTTTCGATGACAGCATCTCACGTCGAATTGGCATCCTCGGCAAATGTGGTTTTTTAATAGCTTTATTGAGCTCGTCTGAAATACTTAAAGGTTCTTTAAGAGAAAAAGAAAGAGATTCAGATGGAGACTCAGAAGAATCTGAAATAATTTCGAGAGGTGAGTCATTTAAAAGAGAAGGTTCAACTTCAGACTCATAAGCTTTTATTGTGATATAGTTGGATTTGTAGCACCCAATCTTTCTAGTAACTCAACTATTATTTTGCGACATTTTATTGGAAGATACTGTTACGAGCTTTATTTCGGATTTGGACTAAACATTTGTTCTACCATTGTGTAACTGCTGAAGTACACCACTGATATCTGTTCGCCTTTTTTGCATGCAAAGAAAGAGAGATGAATGCAATTTTTGACTTATTACGTTGTTAGCATTTTTAAGTTTTTTAAAATAAAAGTTATGGCAACATCGGCTGTTAACTTTTACTGTTTGCTTTCGCTGACCTTATCCGTGACATTGTTGTGTTTATTTCTTCTTGAATTTGCTGCTTTTGTACAGTGATTGAAGATGTGGACCTGTCTTTCTGGTTCTTTGTTACATAGTCTACTCATTGTGCTCATGTTTTCTTTCATTCTATAGGCACTATATTTGAGGCTTATCACGTTGTTCCTTGCACTAATCATGAATAAGTATTGTCTGTCTGATGGGGAGTGCGATTCGACTAAGTGGACTGATTGTCTATTTGCTCCTATTATTTTTTATATATATCCTTGGCATGTCATTTTGGACCATTTTTTTGCATACCATTCACCTGTGAGGTCATGTAATTTTGCTGATACTTAAGTCAGGTTTATTTCATTTATGGTTTCAGTGTAGTCGTTCGTGTAGGGATCGGAACTTAAAGTTTCACAATATGGACATAAAAAGTAATTTAGCTGATAATATGATTTACCATAATATTTTTGCATAATTTTGTGACAAGTTTTGGTGTGAATAGTATTTTGACAATAATTTGGGTACACCTTAAAATAAATAATTATTAAATTAATTTTATATTATTAAAATAATTCGGGTTCCCTTTTTTTGTTCCATATATTGAGAAAAAAGGTTTATAATCACAAACCTTGTGCAGTTTATTTTATTCAAGTGTAAGACATCCCACAAAAAAAATTGATACCATTACATTATAAGT
Source organism: Schmidtea polychroa (assembly GCA_959609185.1). Lineage (NCBI taxonomy): Eukaryota > Metazoa > Platyhelminthes > Tricladida > Dugesiidae > Schmidtea > Schmidtea polychroa. Next base: position 15,404 of record CAUHTR010000476.1, on the reverse strand, counting down.
TTAAAATGCTAAAGGTAATCGGTTGCATTTATAAACAGTTTTAGTCTACAGACGTGATTATGATTTTTCATACTATATGTTTACAAGTCTATAGATATCTGTGACCAAGCTATTATGCAAGTGATGTGATTTCCAGTGTACCATGGAAAGTATGCAAAAAGCTAGATCTGCAATATTGTATACTTACCTGGTGCGGAAAGAATTTTTTTGCGTCTCCTGCATAGTACTGATGACAGCGAAAAGATTGAAAATAATCTACTATTTTTGAATTGCACTTGAAATCATAAAGCTTGTGCTGTTGAATTAAATATTATAAAATTTATTTGAAAAAAAATTAAAATTATAAAATTTATTAAAAATAAATTAAAATATTAATGTTGTTTAGTTGAATTAAATATTATAAATAAGGCGACCTAAATGACATTTTTTGCCATTTTTAATTTTTAAAAAACATGATTTATGTTTAAATTTTGTTTAAATATAATATTAATTATATTTTTGAAAAGACACCCAATGGAGAAAATTAAAACGAAGAAAATCTCAAATTCACAAAAATTTGGGCGCACTTTTTCAATTTTCATGCATATTATTAAAATTTTTTATTTATTGATAAAGAAAATATTGAGTTTAATTTAACCGACATATTTTTATGGTTAACAATATTAGTTTTTATTTTTATCTGTAATAAATGTTTAACTCTTTAATTAAAATTATCCATAAAATGCCAATTTGTCAAAAATGTAATTCCATTTTTTATTTTTTTATGCTAATTTTGGGTCACCCTAATTATAAAATTAAAATTTATTATAAAATTTATTAAAAAAATATGAAAAAAACTAACATTTATCATAAAAATAATCATCATCATCCGGATCGCATGTTATTTTCTAAATTACTTTAACCTTTTGAATATTATTTGTCATTTTTCTTTGAATAATTTATTTTATTTGATAATTATCTAAAAGAAAACAAAATAAATATTTAACAACAACAGCAAATTAAAATCTTACTTGTTTGATAAAAATGTATTGATTAATTTGAATTTATGAACAAAACAATTAACATTAGTTAATTATCTAATGCAACCAAATAGAATCTTCTAGAATTTTTTTATATAACTAAGATTAATATTTTTATTCATAGATTTTGTTCATAGATAAATATTAACTAATTATCGTATCTAAATAATTATTGTTACCAATCAACTAGAATGTTCTAGAACAGGGGTGGGGAACCTGCGGCCTTTTCACATAGTTTGTATTTTAATTACAAATTACAATTGAAATTCTTTCTGAAAATTTTTAAAATAATTAATACTAATAATATTTTTCAAATATTTTTTCGGTTACTTTTCTATAGGATAAACACAGTAGGCCTCGTTTTGCGGTAAAACACAGTTGCTGAGCAACTGCAAATGATTTAGTTTGATTTTGTAATCGGTTGGATTTATTATTATATATAGTTTAAAATTTTGCATTTACCGTGTATTTAACCATCAAGTAAGTAATTGATTTGTGATAATTATATCTAATTATAATTCTTTTTAATAACAACATATGTATAAGTAGTGTCTAAAATGGGAATCCTAGGTCGCCCCACCCCAATATTCGCTCGTAAAAAAAACAAGTTTGTTTTTTTTATCCTCGCTCACCCTTCGGGAGGGGATGGGGCGACCTAGGATTCCCATTTTAGACACTACTACAAATCTATGTATATTAAAATAATAATAATTTAAATATACATGTATACAATGATTTAATAATTTTAAAATAAAAATAATTTCAATAATGTTGAATACTCAAATTTTATTGGTAGCCAAGAATAATCAAATTGTTATATATTATAGATGTAAGGATTTAATAATTCAAGGATTTAATAATTTTAATATACACTACTAGACTTTAACATATAAAAATATAACTTTACCAATAAAAGAAAAATTGAAAAATATAAAAATTTCTAAGGGATGTCGTTGACTAATTACCTTAAAAATTTGTACAGGTACTAAATCGAGTATGCTGATCAATATTCCGTTAAAAAATTTGAAAAAAGTGACCGAAATGGGTTTTGAACCCATTAGTATTGACAATATTTCTGCTATATATACTAAAAAATAAGTTGTTATTGTGTAAATATTTATTAATGAAATTAATAATTAATTATTTTCTTTATTTGTAATCTTGAAGTCTTGTAATTTAAAGAATAAAAAGAAATTTATGAAACAGTAAAACTGCTTTGAGAGGACAGTGGTATTTGTTTTTTTTCCACTGTCCTCTCAACAGTTTTTTTGATCCGGATCATTTTTTTATTTATCATTTTTGATCTCTTTCGTTTATCGAATCTCTTCCAATATACAAGCTGACCAGACTCATACATCAGAATCAATTCAATAATAGCAGCACGCCTTATTATTCGCTTCTCGCTCTGAATACGATTTCATCGGCGTTTAAAGCGTGCTGATCGAAAGTACAAATGAATTCGAAAGCGAATCCGAAAGAGGTCCGAAAACTACCGAGAAACATTTCGAAATAAATGTGCACATTATAGGATCGATCCCATGGGTGTACGAAAGACTGGTGGCGGTAGTTCCCAGTTCGCCAACCACACTCCGTTCCAATAATTTTTTATTCATATTTATATTTAAAATTTAATTAATTAATAAAAAAATCAAATATACAAGATGTATTTCCTAAGATACCCACACTATATATTTTTTTAATATTTATTTTCAATATTATTATCAAGATGTACGAAAGACTGGTGGCGGTAGTTCCCAGTTCCCCAACCACACTCCGTTTCAATAATTTTTTATTCATATTTATATTTAAAATTTAATTAATTAATAAAAAAATCAAATATACAAGATGTATTTCCTAAGATACCCACACTATATATTTTTTTAATATTTATTTTCAATATTATTTTCAAATTTTTAATATTATTTTATGTTGAAAAAAAACTAATGTCAGTTGGGATTTGAACCACTACATATTTGAACCACTGTGCCAGTATATTCGCACTGAGCCAGCAATTTTGTTTTAAAAAATTAATTTTTTTCTATTAAACATAGAAAATTAAATATTCTACTTAAAAACTAAAAGTAGTAGAATATTATGAAAATAATATTTATAAAAAAAATAGTTTGACTTGGAATTTGAACCGCTGCTTATTCTTACTACTGATTGAGACTATTCTCACTGCGCTATCAGGGTTCCAATTTTTGTCATTTTTTTAAATTTTATATTTATAAATTCTAAAAATTAGAGGGTCACATTATGAATAGTAACTTTTATTGATAAAACAAGTTTTATCAATAAAAGAAAAATATAAAAATTGAAAAATATATAAATATAAAAATTGAAATTTCTATTATAAAAATGAACAATATAAATCTCGAGATTTCAGAAAAAAATAAGTTTATGAAATCAAGAAAAATGATGTACTTAAAATTTGTCCAACTTCTGGTTCCATTTCAAATTTAAATCGTGGAGGTGATATAGTTTTCAATCTCTTCAAACATCAAAAATTATATTACAAAATTGAATTAGAGATTGAAGCAAACAAAAATATTATCCTAGAAAATAATTTCTTTCAAAATTTATTTAACAGCATGAGATTAAAATTAGGATCATGAGAAATTGAAAATATATCAAGTCCAGGTGTATATTCTACAATGTTAAATTTTGTTTTGACTGGTTCTGATTACAAAAATGAATATGGTGAATTAACAGGTTGGATCCCTGATGTTAACAAAGGTGATTTAGATAAAGATGGCTTAGATATAAATTATGGTTATCATAAACAAGTTCAACTTTATAAATCTAAAAAATTTGAAGGTTATTTAGAATTGAAAAATTTATTTGGATTCCTTCAAAATTATAATCGTGTACTTCATAATGTTTTTATAGAATTACTATGTAATAGAGTAATAGATGATAAAGTATTATTTTATGGAGCTGCAGATACAAAAGCTAAATTATAATTAACAACAATTGAATTACATATACCCGAATGGACATTAAATCCACATGCTGAAATTAAACTCTTGGAAAGATTAAATTCCAATAAGTCCATAAATGTAAATTATTTAAATAGAATCTGTAGTGTATTTGACATGAGAGAAGCAAATTTAGCATATCGACCAAGATATATTTTAATTGGATTCAAAGAAATAGATCCATCTTTTCAAAAAAATAACAACTTGTTTATTCAAAAGATTGGAGATGATAATTTAAAATCAATTCAAATTCAATTGAATAATAGTTATTATCCAGTAAATAGAATGGAGTTTAATATAGAAAACAATGAAAATATATTCCCATATGAAAATTATATTCAAACATGCCAAGACTTCAAAAATAAAACCACAATTAAGTTTAGAAGATTTCAAAAATTTGTATTCTATATTCTGTATAAATGTTTCAGATCAAGATGATAGATTAGCTATAAATAATGTTGATGTTACTCTTCATATAACAAAGGATTTTAATTTTAAAGCAAAAATATATACATTAATTCTTGAAGAAAAGAAAATGGAAATGAAGTTATATGGTGGAAAGATTTCAATAATTGAGAATGTTAGAGGAGATTAAGTTTTAGAAACAAAATTTTAGATATTAATTTTTCTAAAATGTCTACTAAACGTTATTGGACATGTGAAATTTGTCATTGTGATGTTACAACACACCATAGAGCAAGTCATCTCAAAACTAAAAAACACACATCTCGATTAAATAATAATAAAATTTCATCAAATAATTTAAAAGGTGAAACAAGTTCTGGTAATAAAAGTTCATCTTCAAATAATATTCCATGGTTAGATTTCGATCCTTCAAGTAGATTCGCTTTTGAAAACCATACAGGAAGTGATTTACAATCTTCAAAATTAACATCAACATTATTGAAACCCTTTACTACTGAAAAATATCCAGGTGAAAGACATTTATTTAAACACAACTATACTGGACCTGGAACACGATTAGATATTAGACTTGATGAAAATAATAATCCCAAAACTAGGAGAGGAACCAATAAATAGAATTGACCAAGCTGCTTTAAAACACGGCATTGCTTACAATTCAAAAAATATTAGAGATAGACATGTTGCTGATGCTAATTTAATTCATGATTTAAATAATATACAAAATCCATCAACTGAAGAAAAGATTCAAAGAGCTCTAGTTAAATTAGCAATGAAGGGTAAGATCTTCATGGATGCAGGAGTACCAACTTTACCAATTGGTAAAGCAAGGATGGCAAAAGATGTTGCTAATAAAAAGATTATTGAACAAGCAGACATTGAAAAGCATCTCGAGAATGCATCCAAGACTGATTCTTTTAAAAGTTTATTAATCCCAACAGAATCACAAATAAAATATGCCAACAAATTGCACCATGAATTTAGAAAAATAAAAAATATCTAAAAGTTCAAGTGTATGAAAAAGATCATACTTGGTCTGCTGATTTAGTTTTTATACCAAACAAATCATCAGACCCCGAAAAATATAAAATAATTTTAACTGTAATAGATTTATATACAAGATTTGCTTTTGCAAGATGTTTAGAAAATAAAACAGGATATTCTATTACATAAGCATTTGAAAATATATTTGAAGAATATCAAAGAATTCCAAAATATTTATGATGTGATAAAGGAACAGAATTTTATAACAAAGTTTTTACAAAAGTTTTGCAAGAAAATGTTATTAAATTATATTCAACAGAAAATGAAGGGAAAGCAGTCGTAGTTGAAAGATTAAATAGAACGTTAAAAAATAAAATGTGGAAATATTTTACTGCTATTGGAAAACAAAAATGAAACAATGAATTATTGCAAAAGATGGTAAATGAATATAATAATGATGTACATAGCTCTATTAAAGAAACACCTTTAAATGCTTCCACAAACCCCGTTTTAGAATCAAAACAAGTTTTGGCTCTAAAACAAGAATTAGAAAAACCAAAGTTTAAAATTGGTGAACGAGTAAGAATATTTAAGTATAAAAATAAATTTGAAAAAGGATCAACAAATGAAATTTTTATTATAAATAAAATACAACATACAATTCCAATTACATATAGTATCATCGATTTAAATAATGAAGAAATATTGGGTAGATTTTACAATAATGAATTACAGAAATCAAGTTTTTAATATTTTTCCAAAATTTTAAAATCAAGTTTTTAAAACAAGGTTTTAATATAATAAAGAAACTTTATCATATCAAAACAAGCTTTTCTGCATCCCTTTCTCATCCCTTTCTCTATCCAAATAAATATAATTGTATTTTTTTCCCAATGATTGTCAACAGACATATCAAACATGTTCTTGTCAGGTTCAACATTTGAAAATAAATCACTATAAATCATATTCTTGTCAATTGGAGTTGTTTCTAATTGAATTTTTATCCAAAGCATAATAAATTTGAGAGATGTAAATCACATTACAATTATTATGACGTCCTCGAGTAAAATAACCTTTTTGAATTTCTTTATTTTTCATATTTACAACATCATCAAATATAACTAGATTCTTTTTATCTTTGGAAAGAAAATCATAATGTACTACATTTTCAGGTTTGTTGGAAAATAAAACTTGTATTGATTCGTTATTATTAACATAATCATTTTTATTAGTAATGTTTGATTCTAAAATCTTTTCCTTGTACCAATCAACTATATCATATGGTTGAAAAACTTCATCGGGACATCTGTGTTGATTTTTAAAAATATCAATGATTCCTTTTTTAGTTAATTTATTTTCAAATCCACACTTCAAAAGTTGTAATTCTGGTTGGTTTATAGTTGTAGAATAAAATATTAAATTATTATAATCTAAAAAACCATCCTCGATTAACATTCTGAAAAGAAGTACATTCTTTCCACAGCCTGAAGATCCAACAATTAATAATCTAAAATTATCAGGAAAAATTTTATTATTAAATTTACTTTTATGTCGCGTTAAAATTGGTTTCCAACTAGCCATTTATATATAAAAATTTTATATATATATATATATATAATATATATATATATATATATATATATATATATATATATATATATATATATATATGGAACCATTTTATTTATTTAAAAATGACGACTGAAGAATCTCTAAAAGAATTAATAAATTCAGACAAAAGTAAATCAGTAGTAATTGATGGCAAGAAATATTTTGTTACAAAAAATGTCAAGGAGCAAGTGCGCGAGAAAATTAAACAAGGTGGTATTTTACCCTTGGCTGCTTTAATACCAGCAATCATTGCAGGTTTATCTGGTGCTGCTGGAATAGCTGGAGGGATTGCCACTATAGTTCAAAAATCTAAAGAAGCTCAAAAAACTGAATTAGAAAAATAAAAATTACAACAGGAAATTGATTTGATAAAAAAGAAAGGAACAGGTTTATATCTTGATCCTTACAAAGGTAGAGGTTTAAATGATTTTCTCAAAAATCAAATTTCATCATCTGAATTATCTACAAAAGATAAAGATAGTTTTAAAAAAATACGTAAGTCTTTGAAAAATGGTTGTATTTGTAAATCAAAAGATGGTAAAGGTTTATATTTGAAACCTTTTTCTAATGAGGAGAAATCTCCACATTAGAAACTTGTAAAGAAACTTTACTAATAAAGGAACTTGAAACATAAAATGGTATAAAAATGGTATACTATAAAATGGTACATACCATAAAATGGTATATAAAATGGTTATTGAAGAAAGATTGGCTTTGTTAAAAAAATTACATGTTCAACAAGACAAGTATAACAAAAAAGATTTGGCTTAACATAGTGAATCTATAATTTTAAATGAATTAATGACAGAACATCAACAACCAACTCTTAAAGCTTTGAATGAATTAAAACCCAAAGAATTAGAATCTGGACATTTAGAACAATTGGACCAATTGGAATCTTGGGATTTGGAACCTGAAGATTTAGATACAACAATTAATAATCGTTTGCCTGCAACAATTAAACCAACTTTTTCCATTGATAAAGGATATCAAATTATAACAATTAATAATCAAAGATTTGTGTTGTATGAAAATAATAATGGCGAACCACATATTCATTCTGAAAATAGTTTCAAGAGTCAACGTTTAGATGTAGAATACACAAAAGATTTGGATAAATTAATTAAAGGATATTCTTCAGATGATAAAAATGAAATTAAAAAATATTTACATTTAATAAAATTAGTAGGAGGTAGTTCAAAAGCAAAATATATAGAGTTTAAATCATTATTTAAATCAAAATGAAATGGGTTATACTGTTAAAGAAGGAAAAGGAACTTTTATTAACAAAACAAATTTTATTAATCTTTTTATTCAACTAAGAAAATTATTAGCAGCAAAGAAAGCAGGTCGTAATAATTTGAATGGTGATATTTTAAACATGTCTAAAAAATTATTAAAACATGGAATAATTTCACAAGATAAATTTAATAAATATAATAAATAAATTTAATATATTTAAATAAACTTTTATTAGCAAAACAAGTTTTATTAATTAAAGAAAATATACAATAAATAAATGACCGAGTATTCAATATTGGATTTTTTAAAAACATTTGGAGTTGATACAAAAACAAATTTTGATTTAAAAGACTATGCAAATTATTTAAATTTACCAATTAAAATTTTGATGAATGATGAATTGCACAAGATTGGAAAAACTAAGAAAAATAATATAATAATCAATTATCAAAATTCTGATAAAATAGGATCTCATTGGGTTGGAGTTTATAATAGAGTTCTTTATTTCGATTCATATGGAATTAAACCTACAAAAGAAGTTGAAGAATATTTGGGACAAGAATACACTTGGAATACTCTACAGGTTCAACCTGACAACACTAAAATATATGGAGTTTTGTGTTTATATGTTTTGTATAAATTAAATGTTGTACAAGAAAATCTCACCCAAGAGTTTACAAATATAATCCAAGAAATCTATAATAATCTGGAAACTTTGTTATAATAAATGGAAACTTTGTTATAATAAAATTTTACTAATAGAAATGGAGTCAAGTTTGAAGAAAATGGAGAATATAATGTCTACAAAATATTTCATAACTTTATCAGTTATTTCTACCAACTCTGATTTTATTATATATTTTGATAACCCTATAAATTTAAATTATGAATTAAATTATGAATTGGGGTTATTATGGTTTAGTTGTTACAACACAATTTTCAATATAAATATTAATAACAATAAATTCACTACAAAATCTGAAATGGGACAAGAAAAAAATGTAACAATTGAACCAGGAATTAAAAGAATTAAATGCATCGTTTCAAAAGAAACAAATGGAAATGTTGAAATCAAAATAGATTTACCAACTTCAAAATGTAAATTGATGATAAAGAATATTCAAATTACTTTTGATTCTGCTAGTTTTTTTCATACTGTTTTAGGTTTTGAAGCAAAAACATATGGATTTTTTGAAGCAGGTGTACCTCCAGAATTTCGAAAATCAAAACAAGAAACATCTAAAGAAATTATAAAAATAATAAATACAACTTCAATAAATATAGAGTGTGATTGTATTTCTGATTCATATCGTAATGGACAAGAAACAAACATCTTGTAACCTTTTCCTTCAAAAACTGTAGGAATTCGATATAAAATTATTGAAAGAATGAACCCTCCAAACTATTTGCCATTATGTAGAAAATATTTAAACTATTAGTTTTAAAAATTTTGGTGGAAATGGTGAATTAATTGATTTTAATGGTGAAGAAATTTCCATGTATTTACATTTGAAACAAGTTTAATTCTAACAACTTCAAGTTTAATTCTCTAAACAAGTTTAGACTATTAAAAATGAGTTTTTATAATCCTTGTAATAAAACTGGTGGTACAATTGAAAGTGGATTGGATGTTGAACAAGTATTATCTATTGCAGAAAATAAATATATTAATGAAAAAGGTGATGGTATGAAAGGTGATTTAGACATGAATGGACTACAAGATAAAAGAATTATCTTGGCCAATTAATGAAGGTGATGCAGTTACTAAAAAATATACTGATTTAAGAACAACAAGAATTGAAAGTTATACGAAAGAACGTTTATGCTTAAGTTTAAATCACGATTTTTCCTTTCAAATTTGGGGATGTTACATAGCCTCATCGGGCAATCTGTGTCTTCGTCATAATTTAATAGATGTAAAAATTCTATATATTTGGCGGCTCTTTGGTGATTACGACCTATTTCTTCTCTTTTTAAAAGTGCAAGAATGCTATATAAGAAACACTTATGGTCGTTGTTTTTAACATTAATTATTGCATGTTTCAATTTTAATGCAGATGGGTTTTTATATAGCTATGTCCGGATAATCTACTAACGGGTGCGTATTTCGTTAAAATAAAATCTATCTCTAAAATATTCATTACTCGCCACACCGCTTCCTAAATAGGTGAATTGCTCAATCTTTTCATTTAATTTGCTCACCCCCTCGTTTATAAAATTTGCTGAAAAAACTTGCGCATTGTTTGAAAATAATTATCCCGGATCTCCCCATCTTTTTCAAATTTAATTAAAATTGTAAAATTGAATTTTACATTGCCCATCTTTTCTATTTCCCTCTATTAATCTTTCTTCAATTTTTGATGTTAGGGCTATTTTTACTAAGTTTTGATTTCTTATGTCAAATTTAATGTTTTTCGCGATCCATTCAAATCGGATGTCTACCATAGGTTCAAACAAAGAGCCGCCTATTTGGACATATGTTGAAAGACGTTGAAGCTACACATCATCATTGATGACTATCACTTCTTGTTGTGTAATGGGTGCTTGTTGTGTAATGGGTGCTTGTTGTGTAAACGATGTTGAAGCTACACATTCATCTTTGCTGATGACTATCACTTCAGGTCGCGATAATTTATTAGGTATATAATTTTTAATTAAACCAGCAGGTCTTTTAATCGAATCTTTTTTAATAATATTTATAGAATCTTTTTTAATAATATTTATAGGATCTTTTTTAATAATAATAGTATCTTTTTTAATAGTATCTGTTTTTTCTTTTATAATATTTTTTTTAATATTTTTTAAGTCTTTTTTAATATTTTTTTCATTAATAACATCTTTTTTAATAATATTTTTTTGTAAATTTTTTTGTAATTTTTTTTTATTTTTATTTATTTTTTTAAATAAAACATTTTTTGAAATCGAAAATTGCCCTAAGTGACTATGATGTTTATTAAAAAATTCCCTATATTTTATTTTTTCGCTAGTCACGCATTTGGGGCATATAAAAAAGTTGATAGAATTAAACTTTTTTCTGTAATATTTTCTCATTGTATCATGGCATTGTTCGTTATGGCCAATCGATGATTGGCAATAATTTGGGTATAGTCTACCTGTTAAATAATAAAATTAAAGTTTTGTTCTTTTTCTATATTGAAAACTAATTGTTACATCTATAAGGATTTATCATCATTTGTTATTTAATTCAAATGAACTATATAACAAATGATGATAAATCCTTATAGAAAATAGGTTAATATATTCGAGAGGATATTAGAGAGATTTTAGTAGATAGGTCAGATTTATTATATGAATATGTTAAATATTAGAGAGACTATAGTAGACGAGTCAGATTATTATTATTATTATTAATATTATTAATATTATTATTATTATTATTATTTATATTATTATTATTAAAGAGAAGTAGCTGCATGCTCACTGCAGACTACTATGTAGCTGCATGCTTACTGCAAACTACTGTAGATGGGTCAGATTATATTATTATTTATATTATTATCATTATTAATTTATATTATTATTATTATTATTATTATTATTATTATTATTATTATTATTATTATTAAAGAGAAGTAGCTGCATGCTCACTGCAGACTACTATATAGCTACATGCTTACTGTAGACTATATTATTATTTATATTAAAGAGAAGTAGCTGCATGCTCACTGCAGACTACTATGTAGCTACATGCTTACTGTAGACTACATTATTATTATTATTATTATTATTATTATTATTATTATTATTATTATTATTATTATTATTATTATTATTATTATTATTATTATTATTATTATTATTATTATTATTATTATTTAACTATTGTAGATGCACATTGCAAACTACAAGGATTTATTTTATAACTATAATTTTGTAATCACTTTTTTAAATATTTTCATAATAATTTCGAAAACGTAGTATTTACTTCATATAATCATTTTCATCATAAATCATAAATCATTTTCTTCATAATTTTCGTCATATTTTCATCATTTTCATCATAATTTTGGTCATAAATCATTTTCATTTTCTTCATAAATTTATCGTCATTATTTCATAATAATCATTTTCATCATAATTTCATAATAAATCATTTTCATTATAATTTTGGTCATAAATCATAAAGCATTTTCATCATAATTTGTGGTCATAATTTCATAATAAATCATTTTCATAATTTTGGGCCTAAATGCATAAAGCATTTTCATCATAAAATCATAAATCATTTTCATCATCATTTTCATCATTTTGGGCATAAATCATTTTCATCATAAATCCTAAATCATTTTCCTTCATAAATCATAAATCATTTTTCTTCATAATTTAGGAATAAATTTTCGTCATAATAGTTTCATCATCATTTTATCAAAATATTAGACACTTTTTATCAAACTATTTTAAAAAGTGATTACGAAATTTAAAAAGTTGATTCGAAATTTTAATATATAAAAAAATATATAAAACAATAAATAATTCTTACATTGGGATTCCTTGTCGGAATCATCCTCAGACAGGATATTACCAATTTCATCATCAGAGAGGAATTGACATTATTATTACCAATTTTCAATCTCTTCAGATAGGACAATTTCATCTTCAGATAGGACATTGACATTCTTGTTAATTCTGCATCCATATCGACATTAAACACTAAAAGGTTTTTAAAAATAAAATATAAATAAAATAAATTAACACACTCCCTCCTTCTTTGAAAACTGGGGCATAACTTTGTCCAATAAAGACACCATCGTCACTTCAAGTCGCCTATATTTCATTATCATTTTCTGTAATGAAAATTAATTTAAGGAAAATTACAATAATAATTTACCAAAGATATTTTCCATTTAAAATGGAATGTTCTTCGGTAACTTCATACCAGTCGAATGGGATCTAAAATAAAATATATAAAATATAATAAAATAAAATAAAATAAATTACCTTCGTCAAAAGACTTCTCAAAACGCGATTGTTAATAGGTAAATTGTTATTTGCATTTTAGTTAAAGTGATTTTGAAAAAATTAGAAAAATTGTGACAAATTTTAGATTTGTCAAGTTTATAAAGAGAATGAATATTTCCTGTCCAGCCAATGAGATATAGACCACACACACATATACACAGAATATTTTACTCTCTCAACCAATCACACGCATGCATGTATGTAATGTAAATCATTCAAAAATTACATGTGACTGCCTTTGTTAGTCATGCCTTTGTTAACTTGCACTGTGCATGCCTCAGGCAAAGGCAGTCTTTATGTTTAAAATAATAATATTTATTTGAATAATAATAAAATTAATTAAAAATAATAATATTTTTCACAATAATAATAATAATATTAATAATAATATTAATAATAATAATAATATTAATAATAATACTATTAATAATAATAATAATAATATTAATAATATTAATAATAATAATAACCCAACAACAAAGGAAAGGATACATTTATTAAACATCAAATTTTATTAAACATTTTTCTTTAAACATCAAATTTTTTGTACAATAACCAAGCTAAACAATGTTGACCGCATGTTTGGGTCAATGGATTTTGAAACATAGTTTTATTATACACAATAGGTTTCCCCATTGTTTGTAGTTTTGATATCAACAAAGCCGGGTAATAAAAACCCATAGGATCGAACACGAATATATTACCAGGTTTCACATATATAGCTATCCAATGTTCTCCACCAAGATGAGACGATTGAGTATTGACAATTATTGCTTGATTATTGCTCAATTATGGAATTTTATCAAGAGGAAAAACTCCAACAAATTCATTTCCCAATATCTGTTTTCCGATTTTATTGACCTGAACAGAACTACTTAAATAAATCCAGAGTATAAAAACAACTTACTCCATGATAACTTTTTATGTTTCTGTATACATTTATACCAACACAGTTCTATTTGCAGTAATTTGAACTTCATTTTCAAATACTCCATATATTATAACATGTACTGGTTCAGTAATAGCTTTTTGTAAACTTTATATCCAGTCGTAAATTTCCATTTTGAGGTAATTGACTTTGATTTAAATCAAAATCAGGGGCTAAAACAAATGTAAAAAATGGGTATTTGCTTTTTAAAATCTTCAAGAGTTATTCCGCAATTCAAATTTTTATCTAAATAACCCAGATTTCTAACAATACTCTGCATATATGTCGCGCAGTAATTGTCATTCTCAGAAATCTTGAATATATGTTTCTCTATAATCAGTAGTTTCGACAAAGTTCAATGATGTAACACCAAAGTTTTTGAAAATTGAGCTGGACGCTGTATATGATCCATTATATGGTGCTTCACTTTGAAATGTTATCAGATAAAAATTAGGCATTCTTCTGTCACCAAATATTTGTTCTTTATAGAATGATGAAGCACCTTAGCAATAGCAAATTGTACAATTTCCTTTGTTTTTATGGATAAAATTGCATGTTTGAATTAAGACCCAATTGATGACTGCTAATATGAGGTGTCTACTCGAACTCTTCTCACCAATATTTTGCATCAACTAATTGACATATTGGTGTAGTAGTTGCACTAGTAAGAGATAATGCAGAATCAGACCTTTCAGTCTAATATGTACATTAACTCCCGGTAGTAAATATTTCGGTTATCCATAAAATCAAGTTGTAATGACGAGCACAAGTGAAAACCATGAGCCTTTACCCATTTTCTTTCATCATCACTGCCTAGCCCATAGAGTAAGACATGTATTTTTCGTATCAGAATTGTTAATTAAATAGTCTCTATTAATGCCTTGTGAATGAATGTATTATTTACGCCTCAATCTTGATTATTATTTAAACCCCAACACTGAGATCTTTAAAAAAGGACGTATGAAACCAGGAAATGGTTCGTATTACATCGCTTGGCATCAAACTTTTTTCATCTTTATATACAACCTTAATCTTGAACAGTCAATTAAGTATCGTTCAAATCTAAATATTCGGTATGCGAACCATTAAGAAAATAAAACTCGATATCATTTCTACTATCGGTAATTGAATTCATAGGAAAAACTTCCTCAAATGCCCAAATTTTCAATTACAGCCTGGGCGACGGTCTATCAAATATAAAATAATGCAGATTTACCACAAATCATTTTGCAACTATAG